>JASDQU010335912.1:319-12643 GCA_032191745.1 Picea mariana | reverse complement strand
GGTCCAACTAGATCAGTGTGCACAATTTCCAGTGGTCTTGTTGTTGAATATTCCTTTGATTTGAACCTGGTCTTTGTTTTCTTTCCTTGTTGACAATGCTTGCATAAAGTGTTGGTTGGTTTCATGATCTAGGGCATTCCTCTGACTACTTCTGTTTTGTTGGATTTGACAAGGTTATCAAAATGCATGCAACCCATTATTCTATGCCATAGCCAACTTTCATCTTCCTTTCCTAGACAACACTTTTCATCTCCATTTTCACTTAACACATATATGTTGTTTGAAGTTCTTGCAGTTGTACCGACCAATTTCCCTGAACCTTCTTTTCTTATCTCACACTTTTCTAAATCAAAAGTAATTTTATGACCTTGGTCACACATTTGACTCACACTTAGAAGATTATGTTTCGTATCTTCTACCAGTAGAACATTTTTTGCCTTTTCATTCTTGTTCTCAATTCAGACTGTGCCTTCTCCAATGATTTTGGATGAACTATCATTTACGAAGGAGACTGATCCATTTTTTTCTTTTCGTAATGTAAGAAATTTTTCTTTATCACATGTCATGTGTTTTGAACATCCACTGTCAACATACCAACCGTGTTTCTTCTGCTTATCTTGTAGAGAAACTATGCATTCTTCATTGTTCTACTGATCTTTCTTTCTTATCCATGTCATTTTCTGAGGTTCTTGTCTGTGATTTTTGTTATTATGTCGAGGTTCTTTAGGAGGGACTATCATTCTGCAATCCTTGGCCATGTTTCCAAAATTGTTAAATTTGTAACATTCCCCTTCAGTGCTCAAAGATTCAAACCTGTTGTAACTTCTTCTTTGTGTGTCACTAGGTCTCCTTGAATAATCCCTTTATGTATAACTCTCAAAGTTGTTACTGTTCCTGTTGTTAACTCTGCAATTCACATTTTTATGTCCAAAATTATTACATGCATAACATAAACCAAAAAATATAGTTTGATACCTGGGAGTTGAATATCTTCTGAAAGGAGGTGCTCTTATGAATCATTCTTCTTCTTAAGGCCTATCTCTCTGTTGTTGATTCTGAAATTTGAATATTCTTGGTGGAGGAGTGTCCCTGTAATCTTCCTTGTATATCTTCCTATCCTCTTTGATTGTTTCTGCATAGCTCTTTGGATTTGTTTCTTTCTCTGTTGTTTTGGAGCTTGATCCCTTTTCTGTCTTATTGTATCCAAGTCCAGACTTGTCAAGATGAGATTTTTGACTGCTGATAATGTCATCCAAAACTTTTGAACTATTCTGCATATTTTTCTTTTGAATATCCTTTATTAGTGTGACAACCTCTACTTCCAAGTTTCCAATGATCTTGTCCTTTTCTTCTAGTTGTTCTTTGAGTGCTTCTTCAATTATTTTATCTTCTTCTATTTGAACCTTCAATTTTGTGATCATTTGTTCTAGTTCTCGAGTGTCCTTTTTCTTGTCTAGTTCTGCTTGTAGTTTCTTGTTTTTCTTGTTTTCTCTTCTGATAACTTCTATGGCACACATTAATTCTTCTCGATAGTCAACTTCTGCCTCTTCAATTTCTTCTTCGGCTTCTTCATATTCTTCTTCGGAGTCTTCTTTGTTAGAGTCTTTTACTACCATGAATAGAACTCTTCCTATCTCATTGTCATTGACTTCATCTTCATTTGATGATGAGATGTCTTCTTTGGTGTATAATCATTTCTTGAAATCTTTCTTTTTAGTTCTTTTGCATTTATATGTGTGTTTTCCTTTTGAGTAACCTTCATCATTTCTCTTTTTCTTATAAAGACATTTGTTAGAAAAATAACCAATACCATCACAATTAAAACAAATAAAAGGGAGCTTACCTCTATACCTACCGGTTGTTCCCTTGTTGAGTCTTTTGATGAAGTTTCCCACTTCTTCATCATCTTCTGAGGCGTCACTATTGCTGCTATATTCTTCTTGTTCCTTTTTCTTTTGCTTTGATCTTTTGGATGCCTTGAAGTTTGCTTCTTTTACATATGGATTTTCCTTCTCAGTTCTCATTTCATATGCTGTGAATATTCCATGCAGTTCATCCATGCTTATTAAGTCCAAATCCGATCTTTCTTCTAGTGTTGATATCTCAGGGTCGAATCTCATTGGAAGAGATCTTAGTATCTTTTAAACAATGAAAGATTCTTCAATTTATTCTCCTAATCCTATGATTGCATTCATTGTTTCATTGACTCGTAAGAAGTAGGCTATGATATCTTCATCTTCCTTCATTTTGAGTTGTTCGAACTGACCTTTGTAAGTCTGAAGCTTTGCTGCTTTGACTTTTGTACCTCCTTCATAAATATTTTGAAGCTTGTCCCAAATTTCTTTAGCGGATTTACAGTGTGCAACTTTGGTGAATACCATATCACTGAGACCATTCAAAAGTGCATTTGTAGCTTTGGAATTATTCTCACCGAGTTTTATTTCTTTGTCATTTGTTGGTGGAACTGTTGGTGTTGTGTGTCCATCTACAATTGATTGCCAAACTTGAAATCCCCGTGCTTGTATATATGTTCTGATCCTTATGCTCCAAAAAGCATACTTTTGTCCATTAAACTGTGGTATTCCATTAGTATATGAGTTCGTACTCTCCATGATCTACCTTTCAGTGGTTAAGCTGATTTTTGAAAGAACCTACTCTGATACCAATTGTTGGATTACTGAGAGGGGGGGTGAATCAGTAATAGAGAAATTTAATCCTTTTTAACCATATAATCCAAGTGTTATATCAATGAAGCATTATCATCGAATAACCGCATAGTAAATAATCAATGAACAAATGAACAAACATACACATACATAGTACACCAATGTTTTACGTGGAAACCCAAATCGGGATAAAACCACAAAATGCTTTTTCTTATATGTCTTGAAGAATTACATTCATTGGAAGCACCAACTTCCTTTGTTTTCCAGTTGCAACTGGAAGGAGGCTCCAACCCCCTAGTTTCTCAAGCTACAACCTGAGGGAAGCTCCAACTCCCCAATTCTCTAGCTACAACCCCCTATGTTCTCCAGCTACAACCGGAAGGTGGCTACAACCACCTGTCCTTGCCTCGTCCTGCCACCGTGAAGTAGAAGTAGAATGATGTAACCACTGTCAAGTTTTCATTGTGAGATATACCGTTGTAAACCTGTACCAATAAATCTGAACCATGCATCAACCTGTACCTCAACCTGTAATCAACATGTACCATAAACAAGTGCATCAACCATGCACCAACTTGTACCAAATAACCTGTAATCAACCTGTACCATAAACAAGTGCATCCAACCATGTATCAAGTATGTACCAATCATGTGTCAACTACTCATCAATATGTACCAACATCATCAACTATACACCTCATGTATGTGCCAACTCATCAACTACTTGTCTCAACCATGTACTCAACATGTACCTCAACCAAAAGCCCTCATCAATTTCATTATCCAAATCTGATTTTTATATTTGTAATAGACCTGGTGTATATGATCACATTCCTTCAAACCTTCCTTAACTTCAATAACAAGAGACTAGCATTTTCATCAAACTTTTCTTTAGTCTCACATGCCTAGTTTTGGACTAGTCAAAAACCCTAAATTGAAGTAATCATAACTTTGTACCTGTAATGTATAAATATCTAAAAATGATACACAATTTTATTTAGTGTGTTTTATGCAATTCCTCCAGGTTTCACTACTTGGAACCTCTCAGAAAAGGAGTTATAGAAGAAATGACATACCTTGTTGAATTTTGTCTTATTCTAAAGAGAAACCTTGTAGAGCGTGATCCACATGAAATATTTGTTGAATTGATCTGAAATTAGGACACATCATACTACAGACTGTAACCTAACCAACACATTTTGTTTCACTAAAATTGGATCTGTTATGAAGAAGTTATGACATTTTTACCCAAAACACCTGTTTTTGACTAGTTTCAGGACTAGCCACAAACCCTATTTTCCACGGAGTGTAACTCCAAAAATACAATGACCCACAAGATGAATTTTTTTACCACAGATACTTGGATATGTTTTATCAATGGAATAGCAATTTCTTGGTCTGAATCATTATAGAAGAAAAGTTATAGATAAAATGGTGAGATGACCTGTAAATAACGTACCTTAGAAAGCATCATCAAAAGAATTTATCCTTCCTTGCATTTCGGCCTTCTTTTCTTCACATTCCCTGAGAATTTTGGCTTATATATCCTTGGTCACCTAAAAAATCTATAGATATTCAATATTCGCAAGTGTGATTAAAATGAGAGAGCCTTGCCCCTTATTTATACTCTCCAAGTAGCTTCCATAAAAACATCTTCTAGGTCACTTGGCCCCACTTTCCTTATTTTAGGGTTAACCCACTTCTAATTTCTCCATTAAAATTATTATTGAAATAATTTATTTTGTATTCACTTTGAATTATAATAAAATCATTACTTCACTTTATTATTTACCTTTTAAAATCTCTTAAACCAATTTGACTACTTTGACCTTTTGGGGCTTCTAGATGAGATATGAGGGTCCTCCAACTTCGTAAGGCCATAACTCTCAAACCGCGAGGAGTTATGTGACGTTCCACATACCACCAGAAATGGAATGACATGTACTATCCATATATAATAGTATTATCTGAAAATATATCATAACTCATATTTTTATCCATCAAAGAAACTTGGGTCCATTACCCAAACCTGGGGTCTCCAACTTCTCATGGCCATAACTCTCCAACCATGAGGATTTATGTGATGTTCCACATACCACCAAAAATGGAATGACAAGAACTATCCATATAGGATAGTTTACCTAACAAATTCATTGTCCTTCATGTCATTATTCCACAATTAAGCATGGGTTGTCTTACTCCGCAAAGCATCTTCTCGTGAGGGCTTTCACCATAAGGGGACAACTTTGGATTTCATCCATATTTACTTCTTATCAACCATGACAAGACAATAATGAGTCATATTTACATCAAAAAATCTTGGGTCCATTACCCAAACCTTTGTGCTGCAGGGCTTTCTTCAAGGTTTGACATCAATGACAACCAATCTTAATCAACAATAATAGAGTTTTCCCCAAGCCCCATGAACCAACATAGAGTTTCCTCTTTTAGAGTGGATGGGAACAACTTAAGCTTTTGGGAATTTTTGGAGTAGTAATAAATCCAACATAAGAGATTAAATTCAAAAAGAAATGTATTTGGATCCTCATTAGAGACACCTTGAAAATTGGGCAAGGAAGAGGGTCTAATGTTTCTCATTCGAGTCATTCCATATAAGTCTTGGATAGGAAACTCAAATGTAATGGGTTATTTTTGTTTCTATGCTTCCACTTCCTCACCCATGTCGAGAAACTTAGTTCTCTAGAAAACTAAGGATTCATTTTATTCAACTAAACATTCATTCTCTTCAATAGGGTTCCTTGGGTCACCTTGATCTTTGGGATTTGGAATTTCATAAACATGAGAGCCTATAACTGCATTATTTTTAGAGTCAATCCTAGAGGGAATATGCAACATATTGGATGTTATTTTATCTTTTGGGACTTTAGGATGGGTTCCTCATCATCTTGACATAGATTCTATATTGTTGTGAGTAGATCCTCCTATGTCACTTCCCCGAACATTTTTAGTTCCTTTAGTCATGAATTTTAATATGTCCTAATGCATGATACCATGGACAAAGGTTATCAAATGGGTAGTTGATAGTTCCCTAAGTTTGCCTCTAATGTGTATCTTTTCCTAAAATCAGTGAAAAACATAGATCCTAGTCATTTAATTGTCAACTTGGGGTCAATTAATCTTGTGAGGCATTGCGTGCAATATACACATGTTAAGGTTTTTTATTGATTGATATTAAATTATATGTTGTGATGGATACTCCTAATTTTGCAAGGAATGAAAATGAAATTGAATAAATTTTAATTCAAATCCAAACCAAAATGTGAAATGATTAGCAAAAAATATATATACATTACTCTTAGCTTCAAGCTTTATTAGTGGCACCACCCATGCCAAAATAGTTAGGAATTAGAACCTATGATTTGGACATTTTAACTCTCGTATACTAAGATTAAATCCAATAATAAACCTAATTATGTAGCACAACAATTCTGCAACAATTGTAATCTACGTGAAATGAATTTGATAACTTTGGAAAGTAAACTAGTACCAAAAAAAATAACACAGTAGAAATAAGACAATATATATATATATATATATATATTGTCACATCATTGTACCTCAAGTGGGCCCCCCTAAGGCTCGACCTATGTGCTAGCTATAGGACCACCAAATCAAACTTAACTCACAACCATGCCAATAAACAACATTGCATTGATACATTCATTAAACAAAAAGAGATTACATGATGATAATGTTCACACACACAATTTATATCCCCTTTTGATATCGAGGGTGACTTAATATTTATACATGAAAAAAGACATTTTTCTATTCCAATAATGGAGCAACAAGAACCCTCAAATTCGGGGCTTACAGTTTTCCAATAAAAAAAAAAAAAAAGAATTGTGACCCATGATTGGTCCTTGCACACTTAAAAATTGTATACCAAAATAACTCGTTGCTATTTTGATCTACTAAATTTTTTTATTTTCTTGATCTGTTATTGCACAATAGGGTAGATTCAACACTGAAAGTTTATAATTTCTAGATCACATGTATGGAGGTCGTTATAATGACATCTTGTCATAACTGTGTAGGTGCCAATTAGTTGGAACGATGCCCTGTTTTTCGATCGAATATATCCTGTCGTAGCCATGTGAAGAATTTTGAACCCTTTTGTTCCACAACCCTTGTGATGACCTGGAACATGCTAGTGTTCTTTATATGTGAGTTTAGAAAACCTTATTAAAATCAAACTTATAGATGCACCCATATTTACTCTAACAAAACAAGTAATCTCAACTCATCCTAAATTAACCATGCAAGGAAACACAAACAGATTAAATGAAAAACCATGATTACCTTTGAGATGATATTAAATGGGGATAAGGTAATGGCATTATTTGTAGTAAGTAAGGAAAAAGTGATATTAAGTTAAAGGTCAAAAAGGGACATTTAGAGGTAAAAAAGATGTCAAATATTCATCTCATCAAGTGGCACACATAGCCTCTTTCAAAGATTGGAAGGATTGATCAGTGGGTGCATTTGAATTGAAATCATTTTTCTTAAGTAAGGAAATGAGCAGGGTTGCATTGATTCCATAGTTCTAGATGAACTTTTGACAGTTTCTAGTTAAACCAAGGAAACCTCATAAACTTCAAAAGTCTTAGGATGAGGCCAATCCTTGATAGATTATATTTTCTTGAGATTCCCTTAGACACCATCCTTACTAACAATATGTCCCAATTATTGCAATTCTAAGTACCCAAAGTCAAATTTGGAGCTTTTGAGATAGCATTAATGATATGAAAGTAGTTGTAAGACCCCATGCACATGGGTAATATGGGATTTCCAAGTTTTTCTATAAATGAGGATGTCATAAAAAAATACAAGGACAAAATGACATAAAAAGGGTTGAAATATGTGATTCATGAGACTTTGGAAGGTTTATGGTTCATTACACAGGACAAAGGGCATGACCAAGAACTTATAACAACCTTCGTGAGTATGAAAGGTATTCTTGGGAATATCATGCTCCTTCATAAGAATCTAGTAATAACTAGAATTAATATCAAGTTTGGTAAAAGATTGAGCACCAATAAGTTCATCCAAAATATCATCAATGATTGGAATGGTAAATTCATCCTTGACGATGATTTTTTTGAGAGCTTGAAAATATGGGCACATGTGCCAAGTGCCTTGTTTTTTTAGTACCATGAAAATGGGAGATGAATAAGGGTTTGTACTAAGGTATATGACACATGTGGTTAACAATTGTTGAACAATTTTTCAAACTTATTTTTCTGAGAGAATGGGTGGCGATAAGTGTGAACATTGGGTGGAAGACTACCAAGTATGAGTGGAATGGAATGATCATGGGCACCACGCGAAGGTTGGATGCCTTGGGGGTTTTCAAAAAATAAGTGGTGTTTGGATAAGATAAGACAAATTTAAGAATGAATGGTTTGGGAAGAATTTTCATAGGATTGAATAACATGGAACTGGACAATAATGATAGAATGGCCAATTTCAAGGATTTTTTCAATATGGTGTGAACTGACAATCTTAGGAAAATCTGTTGTGATGCCTTCGAAAGTGTAGCGATGCCCAGATTGTTGAAAGATCATGCATAAGTGCTTGAAATACATGGTGATGGGGTATATAGTGTGTAAACATTCAACACTAAAAACAATATCACAACCCCCCATTTCAATGGAAAACTTGTGGGATTTCAAAAAATAATCACCAATTTGAAGGTGCACATCTTCAAAATGACCCCCGCATTTCATGGAACCTCCATTAGAATTCATGATCTAAAAGTTGTCGATTGCATGGATATAGCAATATATATCTTGAGAAACTCTATGGTGAATAAATTTATGGGTGCTACCACTATCGATGAGGATAATGACCTTGTAATTTTTAAGCAAGTATTGCTTGAGGAGTGTTTCCTTCCTTAAGGAATAATACATGGTGTTACCCTACCTCAAGGGTTTTGTCTAAATCTTGTGTTCGTTTTTTTGTGGGTTATTTTCTTTATTGTTGAAATTAATGATTTCTATTTGAGATTATATTTTCAGATCTGAGGTACACAACATTTGGTATCAGATCTCTTTCTTGGGCAAAAAAGGAAAGATTTTTTTTTTCTTTTTGCATATTTTTTCAAGGGAAAAAAGGGGGCAGTGCACTTTAGATTAAATCCTGGAACTTTCTTATCAACATTTATAGAAAATAGTTGGAGATTTGAGTTTTGTTGATAGGTCCAAATATCATATAAAGAAGGTAAGGTAAAATTCCCCATGGTGATTCCCAGTTAGACTTGCTCTCGTTTTGGATGGAAAATTCCAACTAGTTTGTGGGCTTGGTTGCCACTAAGAATTAAAAGAAAAAGAGGAAGACAATAAATTATTACCCAAATAATTCTTATTAACTGAATTAAAATGAATGTGAACTGTCTAATCTAACTATTTCTAACCTATCCTACAAGGGAGAATTTCTAACATATAGAAACAACATGAAATAATATTATTAATTGTAGAATTAGTTCATGTTAATAAATAATATGTTAGAACAACAAGGTTGCAGATTAAATAAAAAATAGTTGCAGATTGTGTTGGAGTTACTTTGCACACACCTAGGATTTCTTTTTCCTAAGGTTTTTCCTTGTTTATTATTCATAATTAGTCATTATCCAGTCTCCTATATTTTAGGATAGAATATTCCAGCTAGAGAATATTCTCTTTTAGTTGACACTTCAATTTGACTAGTTGAGTTGAGTTTAGATGTTGCATTGCTTTTGTCACCATGCAACAATGGGATCGTCGCCATGTTAATGATCACTTGCCTTGGGATCATCACTAAACTGGAACATTACACTTGATTCCCTTAGTTAACTCCTCACTACTCTTTTTTCAGTCATTTAACCGAAGTCTAGTTGACTAGTTAACTTAGCTAGGTGGCAACTCACTCCCGTAACTGCCTGAGAGACTAGACTAGGTGGCAGTTCACTCCTGTAACTATTGGTGTGTGTCCAGATCACTCTAGACCACCACTATGGCTCATTAGTTACTCATGTATCCTATATCTATTGTAAATTATTCACTCTTTGAGTGTGGAATACGGTTAATGAGAATTCTTCTATTCTTTCTCTCCTTCTTCTTATTTCTCCATTTGTCTCTACAAATGTGTGTATTATTGTTTAGCTACATCTATTCTGTGTAGGTTCAACACATTTACATGGTATCAGAGATGACATAATGATAAACAAAAGCTACACCAAATTATTTTTGCAGGTACTGAAGATTGAAGAAAGCAGAAAAGATGAAATTTATGTTTTACTCACCGATAATACTTCTCACACCTCATAACTATTTGGAGTGGAAGCCAAAAATTCTGCTTATGCTCAGATGTAGAGGTTTTTACCAAATAACTATGGCAATCGAAGTAGAGCATGATTCTTTCGATGAGAAAAATGACTTTCTCAATAGACAAGATATGGCCATAAGATGTATCCTCTATTTTATTTCTCTGGATATTCTCCATCAAGTATATGATGACTCACAAGAATTCACTCCAAATGATTTGTGGAGTAGATTGGAGGTTTTATTTGGGAATAAGGAAGAATGCATGCAAAATGTTGACAAGATAGAGAATGTAAAAAAGCCACTGGAAGATAGATCATCTCAGTTTGAAGAGCCTTCTACACAAGTATCTACAAAAATTTGTATTCCATTAATTGAAGATGATGTCTACTCCATTTAATTTTTTTTTTCTCAAATTCATGTGGAAGATATATGGCATGCATCTCAGGAGTCACATGCATATACTTTTCCATGCACAATGCATGCACCTCAAGAGACAAAAAGGGATTCACGCACATCAGACTCAATTATGATATTTTCTGAGAAAAATTTGCAGAAAAAAATTGGATATTTGAATTCCTCTAGGGAAAATATCCAATTTCAAAAAAACAAATCATCCGGGAAGTGAAGTTATGATCGTTTTAAAATCAACAAAATTTCAACATTTTTCTAGAAACAACCGCACGGTTTTCAAAATTTCATCCAAAATTTATTTGGATATTTTTCATTACAAGAAGATAAAGTGGATATGTGTGGACATATCAATGGAGCATATACTTCATCAGATCCATGCAGACATATACATATTCAACAAAATACTCAACGAGCACAAACTTCCACAGTTGTGAGGTATTCTTGGAGTGAAGGAAACGATTTCTTAGCAACTGTTTTTTGTTCCTTCTCATTTTTTTTTTTTTTTATGCATTGTAATTTGAGGGGGGCTTTTTCCATGAGATTTTCCCGTTTCCTCGTTTATTTTAGTGTATATTTTGTACTTGGATACCTCACATGGCCTCGTTGCTGAGACCCAATCTTTATTTTCACCATAGTGATGTTCAAGGGGGGTGTTGGAGTTACTTCACACACACCTAGGATTACTTTTTCCTAAGGCTTTTCCTTGTTTATTAGTCATAATTAGTGATTATCCAGTCTCCTATATTTCAGGATAGAATATTCCACTTGGAGAATATTCTCTTTCAGTTGACACTTCAGTTTGACTAGTTGAGTTGAGTTTAGATGTTCCATTGGTTTTTTCACCATGGAACATTGGGATCATCACCATGCTAATGTGCACTTGCCTTGGGATCATCACCATGCTAATGCACACTTTCCTTGGGATAATCACCATGCTAATGTGCACTTTCATTGGGATCATCACTAGACTGGCACATTACACTTGATTCCCTTAGTTAAATCCTCACTACTCTCTGTTCAGTCATTTAACCGAAGTCTAGTTGACTAGTTAACTCAGCTAGGTGGCAGTTCACTCCCGTAACTGCTGGTGTGTGCTCAGATCACTCTATACCACCACTATGGATCATTAGTTACTCATGTATCATATATCTATTGTAAATTATTCACTCTTTGAGTGTGGAATACAGTTAATGAGAATTCTTCTATTATTTCTCTCCTTCTTCTTCTTTCTCCAATTCTCTCTGCAAATGTGTGTATTATTTTTTAGCTAGATCTATTTTGTGCAGGTTCAACACATTTACAGATTGAACCTGTAACATTACCACTGTATCTGTTAGTAATCATAAATTTCAAACAATACGCATAGAAATAGTTCATATGAGATATTGTTCAGGAAACTACAAAATTCAAATACACATGTAGAATAGTCCCATATGAAAATGAACACCACTCGTGGTTTTGAAAATTTCCTTCTTCTCTTAATTCATGAGATAATAGTATCACCATCAAAGGATGGGAAAAATTGCTTCTTTCATTAAATGGTCTTCCTTTTATAAAAGAAGGAAGACCTTTCACATTCTTTAACTACCAATAGTTGCATCTCTTTGACTTACTTATTTTTTCTTATCATAAAATTTTAATTTCCCCTACATGATCATTAATGAATATATGAAAATTAGGAACATAATTTAAGAAGACTCTAAAGTGTTATAACCCTAAATTGTACTATCCCTGCTTACCTGGCATTAGGCCAACTCATGCCTCTTCCTAGCCAAAGCCATGCTGAGTAACTCCTCAAAAAACCACTCAAAACAAGCAACCCGTGCCCTAACTTCTTACTGGGCGCGGGCATCCGCTTGCTGTCCTCTTACTGCACGCGGGTATCCGCGGGCTAGCCTAAAACAGCCCGCGAGTACCTAACA
>JASDQU010335911.1:755-12480 GCA_032191745.1 Picea mariana | reverse complement strand
AGATGCTTCTTTTTAGTATAAATAGGAGTCGAGGGTATGAGAACCCTAGCTTGGATATTATTGTAACAGAGCGCTGCTCGATTGGAGGTTGCCCCCTCGAAGAGGCCTGTGAACATTGCTATCTGAATCAAGTGTTATTATGTTCAAGTGCTATTTCTGTTGCTATTTCGTATATCATTTCTGTGTATTGTGAAGATTATGCTGGATATTATACTGTTACTCTGTTATTTCTAGCATTTCGTTTCTGTTCTGCATATTTTATATATCTGGTATCTTGCAGAGCTAGCCCGCCAACCAAGGCGCGTAACCAAAGGCTTATAACTAGGGGCTATAACAGTTTGGGCGTGTGGAGTTTGGGGGCACGACCATATGGCCAAGCACATGTGACCGGGACCTAGAATCAGAGGGGCCCACGCGTCAGTATCAAACCAGGGCCACATGGAGGGCGCGCACATGACCATGAGCTCGGGAATTTGGGGGCTGCACCCATTTTTAGCCCAAAAGTGGGTTTTTAAACCTTATATTATGATTTTAATTGATTTTTAAGCCTGTTTGGGGGGATTTTGACCATTTTTGGAGGATCTGGAGCCCTTTTTGAGGCCAGATCTTGGGGGGAAGTTGGGAGTTTATTGCCAACTTCAAGCCTATATAAACCAGAGGTTCTTGGCAGCCTTTAGCAGGTTCAGAATAGAGAAATTTTTAATAATTGTAAATCCAAAGCCATTTTTATGCAGGGAAGCCATTGATGAGAGCAACTTTGTGGGCCATGTTATCCCCGATATCTAGGGATAACTAGGAGATCATGTCTCAAGGCCCACAGGTCCTAGACATGGAGTACCAAGAGCAGGATCAACCTGAGCATGGCCCTGGGGGGGGCCATCCTTCTTCTTCGCAAGATTTGTCCTATCAGCAGCAACAGCTTCCATCACCGTCGGCTTGGACTTGCATCAGAGAGGACTCTTGCTCCATGAGGTAATTGGTCTATGGTATCATGGTATGTGTCATGCTTGATCGTTATAACCTTCTTATATATGCATTAGGTTCCTTTCATTTCTAATGACTGCTTGGATCTTACACTAATCCACTTGAGCATTGTTGGGGTGATTGATGGGGTGACTTAGAAAGCTGGTATTCATGGGTTTTGGTTAGCCACCAAAGGGGATTTGCAGAGCCATCGTCTGCTCCCACCATTCTATCATTTTTCATCTTATCTCCCGCACATCTATCCCACTCCCCTAGTCCGGCCATTAGGATGACCTTTGAGGGTTACACTTTGTCTTGTGGGAAGAAGGGGCTAAAGGCCTAGGGGGTAAAAGTAGCTGGTAAAAGATAAAAGCCATAGGAAATGAAACCTAGAGATGCTTCGCCCAGGGATCCCCGAGAAGGCAATAAAAGGCCTCTCAATAAAAAACTAAAGGGACCCAAGAAAAATAATAAAACAAGAACTAACCAAGAGGATGGGAGGTCTCATCACGAGCCGACCCATTATGTTCATAGGTATCCAACAGTATGACATTGCCATTATCTGGTCACCACGCCAGAGTAGTGACCTTTGGTTGCATGGCCAAAGGAAAGGGGGTCTCATCATGAGCCAGCCTTATCATTTCTGTGAAGATACCAGTGGGTAACACTGTTAGCTCTGCTAACCACGCCAAGGCAGTGTCCTCTGGTCAGACCTTGGAGTAAAAAGGAAAGCAAACCAATAAATAAAAAGATAAAGGCAACAAAGGGCTTGGAAAAAATGCATCCATGACAGGTACAACTCGCCTCCTACAAAGGCACCCATAGACAACACCTGCCCTTGGTCTTACTGTGACTGGACATCCCTAAACCATATCACCTCATAAAACATGGCTTGAATGATCTTCTGAGGAAACTTTCCTTCTCTTGTGGGTATTAGCCCAATAAGTTATTCTGTTGGTCTTCTTCATCTTTGTATAGTTGATCTGTGTAACGTCTTTGAGCTCTTAGATGATATGTTAGGGATTTCATGCATATATTTGATAAATTTAATGATGAGATATGATTAACATTGATATGATCTCGAGGACTGATGAGCCCATGGAGGGAACATTTTTTGATGTGCAGGACCATACCCGACAGACAGGTACCAATGGACCGGTACACATGGGGATATGATTAGTTCGGACCTCCATGGGGCTGAAGAGCCCATTAGATGGTTGTTGAGATGGAAGAGGCAGGACAACGTTGTGATGAGCCAAGAAAGAATAAGGATGTCCTACTAGGAAACTTTGGCAGAGCCCGGCCTAGGGGGGATCACCCACTGCAGATGGGACGATTGCTTTTGATGAATAGGACATTACCTGAGGCAGCTGGACGTTCTGGAGCATGTGGCAGTGTGATGGGATCATTTTGGCACGTGTGGCAGCTTGCATTAGAGGGGCCAACGTTCTACCTCCTGGATGATGAGCTTGCCCAAAAAGGGCCAACGTCTCCCTCAGAGGGGCCTAACGTCTCCCTTTTAGCTCATAATTATGACATTTTTAGCATTTAATGTGATAAACAGTGTAATATTGTTAGTTAGCCTTGTCAGCTGTTTTAATGACCTATTTTTGTAATTCAAGGTCATAATATTGGTATAAATAGAGGACATTGAGCCTCATTTTGACAAAACACAACTCACTCTCTTGTGAGAGAATCATTTTTAGTCTTTTGTCTTGGTATTTTTCTCTTGGAAGTGAGGCGCTAGCATTGTGGAGGATCATTCTTGGCATTTTTATGGTGTTTTCTATCATTGGAAGGTTTACAACTAGGGTTTGATAAGGTCTTCATTGATTTGTAAGTGTATTTCTCATGCAAAACTTCTTGAATGAATGGTTGTAGGTTAAATCTCTTACATTTATTGTTACATTGTTATTATTATGCTTAATCATTGAAACCCTAGGTAGCAAGCACACAAGTAGGTCATTGTTATATGTCCCCATGATAGAAAACTTATTTTAGCCATTGATTAAGGAGAATATAGCCTAGCCATTGCTACACTTATTCCCCCTTTTCTGAGTTAGCCTTGAACATAGGTTGAAGAAGGAAGACGTCCTAGGCCTAATTAATTTTACACCTAGGGTTTTGACCTTAGGGTTTGAAGAGCCTTGCCTTTGCAACACTCCTCATCCCTAGATTTATGTTTTAAAGCTAGCCGTTTTGCCAAGAAGTTTTAAGGAAAGAAGGAGGAGCATGAGGCCTTGCTTAAGAAACACCGGAATGAGCCTCCTCCCCTTAGGGTTTTGACTTCATGGCCCTGCCATTGTAGCACCATAAAGCCTAACTCTCTCGTCCTTAGATTTAGATTCTCCCAAGACCTAGCCTTTACTTCTTGACTCCATAATACCCCAAGGCACTAGTCTAATTCTCCAACGTTGAGTTTATTGTGCCAAAACAACACTCTCGAACTTCTTAAATTTCAAACCCTAACTAACCCTATGTCTCACTAAACCTAATTTGATGATGACATCGTGCCTCTTCTGAGCTCTTGGTTGATGTAAAACGTTGTGGCTTAGTCATCTAAGTGATAGACATTGAAGTGTTGATAATTTCATTTAGCCTATTTTGCAAAACATCCATCTCTTTGTCTACCGAACTAACCCTAGAAGAAAGATGACGTCACCCTTAGTGTAGTGACGCAGCAACCTTTATATATGAGCCTTTAATGATATTTAATGCATTGTGTTAATTCAAGGATTGGTTACCTACACTGAATGTCATATCATTTCCAGTGTTTATTGAGAAGTAATATTATGAGCTATAGTCATTTTTTGCAATCATTGACTTCGTCAATAATTACTGCTATTTGTGCTCATATATATTTAACGTTGATAGTCATTGATTTATGAAGTACTAACCACTATCCGCACATATTAGTTTTCTTGTTGCCTTGTCTCGCAAACAGGTGCCTATTCTGTGGAATACCTTCATTTTGACTATCTTCTTGGCGGTAATCTGTGAAGGGGACATTTACCTCAGTCCTTTTGAAGACCTTTTCCCTTCAAAACCCCAGATTTCTAGGGATGTCTCCCTTGGGTTTAGCCACCCTAAATAGAAAGAGCCCCCCATCGAGGTGACAGTGGGTGGGTAATCTCCTGTTACGCCAGTTTGACCCTTGCCTTTCAGCTACTTGACTTAAACTACAAACTGAGTCAAACTTCCTCAAACGAAAAATCCTTTGGTAAGCCTTGCCTCAAAGACCTTTTCTTACAAGCTTACCTGGCGACTCCACTACAAATTTTTCCCCTATTCTTTGGTAGTTTCAGGAAAACTATATGGCGACTCCACAAACCAAAAAGAGGTTCAATAACCCTCCTCTAGCTTTCAGAAGGAAGCCTCCTGCTAATTCACCTATTGTCAAGTCACTTTTTGGAAAGAGACTTCCTTTAAACATGTCTACTTCTCAGACCGGTACTACAAACCCAGTCAACAATCAGAGACAATGGTCATCTACCTTATTCAAGCCTTTAGACATGTTAGCCATACCTGGTTACCCTAGGCAAATGCCACCTAAATATGAAAAGTGGTTGCGTAAGTTTACTGGAACTGATGCTACTAGTGCCGAAGAGCATATGAGTAACTTCTGGGCATTTTTTTAGATTCAACCCATTAGTGATGATGCTGAAGACTTGGTCATGAAGCTCTTCTCTGCTACCCTTTATGATGCTTCAAGACGTTGGTATCTTGGCCTACCTGATGGAAGCATTAAGACCATGGATAGACTTGAAGAAATCTTCCTCAGAAGGTGGAGCATCAAGGAAGACCCAAACATGATACTCACCCTACTGAATGGCATTACCAGATGTGAGAATGAATCCATTCGGGAGTTCCATACCAGATTCGAAGCTTTACTCCAACGAATTCCCCCAAGCCATCATCCGAAAGATGATTACCTTGTTCACATTTACACTAGATCTTTCAATGGCCAATTAGGGTATCTCCTCAGAGATAAAGACCCTCAATCCATTCAATAATCTCAAGAGCTTGCAACAAAGATCGAAGGAAACCTCCTTTCGTCCAAGATTGAGCCTTTTTCCAACCCTAGGGGGAAGATGGACATCAAGCAGAAAACAATACACAATGTTGAGCCCGCTTTGGATCTGTGCACCAATATCAGTAAGCTACAAGCTTCAGTAGATAGCATCATGAAGAATCAAGAGGAAATGATGAACCGGATCATGAGACTCAAGAAATCCCAGACCCAGGCACCCAAACCTCCATTTAAAGGGCCATTCCAAAAGGGGAATCAAAACTACAAACCGAAGAATGAAAATGAAGCCCCAAATACTCTGGTCTCCGCAAATGCTGTTGATGAAAATCCCTAGTGTATGGAGTGCAGTGAAGCACATTGGGAGAATGAGTGTCCTTATAACGTCAGCCAACAACAAGTCAACAACTTTGACTGCATCTCAGATTGCCCTCAGATAAACATCACTGATGTCAAACATCAACAAGCTCTGAAGGAAGCAGCCCGAGCAGCAAGGTTAGCAATAATCAACAACTTGGACCAAGAATCACGGGAAAAGATGAAGAAGCAAGAAGTCCAAGTGTATTGGAGAAAGAACCCAAGCCAACCTACAAGTGATCAGTCAAAATCTTCTGAAGTTCTTCCTCCTAAAAATCCAAAAGCTGACAAGATTACCCTTGATTTTGACCTTGAAGGAGCTTTGGAAAAAATGCATGTGAATGTTCCTCTGAAAGAAGCCATTAAAATCCCTTCCATTAAAGAATGCTTCAACACCTTCTTTTCAGGAACGGCTGAACCTATGGATCCCCCGATTATGTTACAAGCTAAACATTTCAGGATCAATTATGGTGAAGATCCTCCTTTCTTCATGACTCTTATGATGAACAATAAATATCTCAACAATTGCATGCTACAGGTGCTGGTGGAAACATGATGTCTCTTAAAGTCATGCACCAGATGGGCTTGAAGGTAACCAGGCCTTACAAAAATGTGTATGGATTTGAATCCAAAGCTATACCCACACATGGCGTGATTGAAAACATTGAGGTACAACTAAAGGAATTCCCCGAGAGGACAATTCACATAGACATTATTGTCGTTTATGTCCCAGATGTATGGGGAATGATTTTGTCTAGAAAGTTTGGTGCAATGATAGGCGGGTCACTTGAAATGGATCTCACTTTCCTGCGGTTGCCTCTGAAGGATGGAACAACTGGACGATTACTCAATGTGCCAATAACTGGAACTCATGTACAAGATGTTCCTCCTACTGTGAATGAAGCGCAGAAAGATGTGATACAAAATCTTCAAGAATATTCTCCGGAAGACATGCCATTTACTACGAAAGAAGAATTTGACCAGTTTGAGTGACCCAAGAAAGAAGAATATCAACAAATTCTAGACCAGTTTCAAAATAAAGAAATAGGGATGGTGAAAATACTAAAAAGACCATAGAATGAAGAAGATGTACAGATACATCCGTCCCAACAAGAAACCTTTACTCCATAAGCCCACCCACCTCCCTCAGTACAATACACCAGGGTTGTTCAAGGAACTAACAAACACAAGATCCGAAAATACAAGGAGGGAGAGTTAGTATGGATGTGGGATATTCAGAAAGGGGAGCCTACTAATGTAAGGGGAAGTATACAAGCATGGCTCGGACCCTTCAAGGTCGGAATGGAATCAGTAGATAACTCTTATTACTTGTTCACTTTAGAAGGAAGAAGGTGCCCATTATCCATCAGCGGACACCTCCTCAAACCCCACCAAGGTGGTGGGACATGATTACATAGGTAAGTATGAGTAGGTAGGCATTTCTGTGTACTATACCATCTGCATTTATTGTTTGTTTCCCTTATATATGCATCTTGATTGTTTTTCTCATATGTATACATGTATTGTTTTGCGGGGTGGCAATACCATCCCACCTTTTGTCGCTGATGCTTTATTGTCAAGTGTGAGCAGGTCTAAATTTTTATGCCAGATATGCTGAGGTTCTCATGCGCTCTACGGTGAGAACATGTCCCCGAGTTGGAGCCAGATGTTATCCCCGATATCTAGGGATAACCAGGAGATCATGTCTCGAGGCCCACAGGTCCTAGACATGGAGTACCGAGAGTAGGATCAACCTGAGCATGGCCCTGGGGGGGCATCCTTCTTCTTCACCAGATTTGTCCTGTCAGCAGTAGCATCTTCCATCACCATTGGCTTGGACTTGCATCAGAGAGGACTCTTGCTTCATGAGGCAATTGGTCTAAGGTATCATGGTATGTGTCATGTTTGATCGTTATAACCTTCTTATATATGCATTAGGTTCCTTTCATTTCTAATGATTGTTTGGATCTTACACTAATCCACTTGAGCATTGTTGGGGTGATTGATGGGGTGACTTAGAAAGCTGGTATTCATGGGTTTTGGTTAGCCACCAAAGGGGATTTGCAGAGCCATCGTCCACTCCCACCATTCTATCATTTTTCATCTTATCTCCCGCACATCTATCCCACTCCCCTAGTCCGGTCATTAGGATGACCTTTGAGGGTTACACTTTGTCTTGTGGGAAGAAGGGGCTAAAGGCCCAGGGGGTAAAAGCAGCTGGTAAAAGATAAAATCCATAGGAAATGAAACCTAGAGATGCTTCGCCTAGGGATCCCCAAGAAGGTAATAAAAGGCCTCTCGATAAGAAACTAAAGGGACCCAAGAAAAATAATAAAACAAGACTTAACCAAGAGGATGGGAGGTCTCATCATGAGCCAGCCCATTATGTTCATAGGTATCCAACAGTATGATATTTCCATTATCTGGTCACCACGCCAGGGTAGTGACCTTTGGTTGCATGGCCAAAGGAAAGGGGGTCTCATCACGAGCCAGCCTTATCATTTCTATGAAGATACCAGTGGGTAACACTGTCAGCTCTGGTCACTACGCCAAGGAAGTGTCCTCTGGTCAAACCTTGGAGTAAAAAAGAAAGAAAAGCAATAAATAAAAATATAAAGGCAACAAAGGGCTTGGAAAAAATGCATCCATGACAGGTATAGCTCGCTTCCTACAAAGGCACCCACAGACAACACCTTCCCTTGGTCTTACTGTGACTGGACATCCCTAAGCCATATCACCTCATAAAACATGGCTTGAATGATCTTCTGAGGAAACTTTCCTTCTCTTGTGGGTATTAGCCCAATAGGTTATTATGTTGATCTTGTTCAGCTTTGTATAGTTGATCTGTGTAATGTCTTTGAGCTATTAGATGATATGTTAAGGATTTCATGCATATATTTGATAAATTTAATGATGAGATATGATTAACATTGCTATGATCCCAAGTACTGATGAGCCCATGGAGGGCGCAGTTTTTTATGTGCAGGACCATACCCGGCGGACAAGTACTAGTGGACCGGTACACATGGGGATATGATTAGTTCGGACCTCCATGGGGCTGAAGAGCCCATCAGATGGTTGCTGGGGTGGCAAAGGCAGGACAACGTTGTGATGAGCCATTGCACAAGAAAGAAGAAGGACGTCCTACCAGGACACTTTGGCAGAGCCTGGCCTAGGGGGGATCACCCACTACAGATGGGACGATTGCTTTTGATGGACAGGACGTTACCTGAGGCAGCTGGATGTTCTGGAGAATGTGGCAGTGTGCTGGGATCATTTTGGCACATGTGGCAGCTTGCAGGAGCCCTAGATGGGCCAACGTTCTGCCTCCTGGATGATGAGCTTGCCCAAAAAGGGCCAATGTCTCCCTCAGAGGGTCCTGATGTCTCCCTTTTAGCTCATAATTATGACATTTTTAGCATTTAATGTGATAAACAGTGTAATATTGTTAGTCATCCTTGTCGACTGTTTTAATGACCTATTTTTGTAATTCAAGGTCATAAGATTGGTATAAATAGAGGACGTTGAGCCTCATTTTGACAAAACACAACTCATTCTCTTGTGAGAGAATCATTTTTAGTCTTTTGTCTTGGTATTTTGCTCTTGGAAGTGAGGCGCTAGAATTGTGGAGGATCATTCTTGGCATTTTTATGGTGTTTTCTATCATTGGAAGGTTTACAACTAGGGTTTGATAAGGTCTTCATTGATTTGTAAGTGTATTTCTCATGCAAAACTTCTTGAATGAATGGTTGTAGGTTAAATCTCTTACATTTATTGTTACATTGTTATTATTATGCTTAATCATTGAAACCCTAGGTAGCAAGCACACAAGTAGATCATTGCTATATGTCCCCATAATAGAAAACTTATTTTAGCCATTGATTAAGGAGAATATAGCCTAGCCGTTGCTGCACTTATTCCCCCTTTTCCGAGTTAGCCTTGAACATAGGTTGAAGAAGGAAGACGTCCTAGGCCTAATTAATTTTACACCTAGGGTTTTGACCTTAGGGTTTGAAGAGCCTTGCCTTTGCAACACTCCTCATCCCTAGATTTATGTTTTAAAGCTAGCCGTTTTTCCAAGAAGTTTTAAGGAAAGAGGGAGGAGCATGAGGCCTTGCTTAAGAAACACCGAAATGAGCCTCCTCCCCTTAGGGTTTTGACTTCATGGCCTTGCCATTGCAGCACCATAAATCCTAACTCTCCCGTCCTTAGATTTAGATTCTCCCGATACCTAGCCTTTACTTTTTGACTCCATAATACCCCAAGGCACTAGTCTAATTCTCCAACGTTGAGTTTATTGTGCCAAAACAACACTCTCGAACTTCTTAAATTTCAAACCCTAACTAACCCTACGTCTCACTAACCCTAATTTGATGATGACATCGTGCCTCTTCTGAGCTCTTGGTTGATGTAAAATGTTGTGTCTTAGTCATCTAAGTGATAGACATTGAAGTGTTGATAATTTCATTTAGCCTATTTTGCAAAACGTCCATCTCTTTGTCTACCGAACTAACCCTAGAAGAAAGCTGACATCATCCTTAGTGTAGTGACGCAACAACCTTTATATATGAGCCTTTAATGATATTTAATGCATTGTGTTAATTCAAGGATTGGTTACCTACATTGAATTCCATATCATTTCCAGTGTTTATTGAGAAGTAATATTATAAGCTATAGTCATTTTTTGCAATCATTGACTTCGTCAATAATTACTGCTATTTGTGCTCACATATATTTAACGTTGATAGTCATCGATTTATGAAGTACTAACCACTATCCGCACATATTAGTTTTCTTGTTGCCTTGTCTCGCAAACAGGTGCCTATTCTGTGGAATTCCTTCATTTTTACTATCTTCTTGGCGGTAATCTGTGAAGGGAACATTTACCTCAGTCCTTTTCAAGACCTTTGCCCTTCAAAACCCCAGATTGTCAGAGACTTCTCCCTTGGGTTTAGCCACCCTAAATAGAAAGAGCCCCCCATCAAGGTGACAGTGGGTGGGGAAGCACTTGTTACGCCAGTTTGACCCTTGCCTTTCAGCTACTTGACTTAAACTACAAACTGAGCGATAACAGGCCATTTTTGGGAGTTTCGTTCATCCGTTTTCAGTGCCGTCAGTTGTGTTGGGTTCTTGAGATCTAGCAAAACAAAACCAGATCAGTTTGTAATCCATTTGGCACTTTTATGATGTACTTTTGAAGCTTTGAAGAGAAATAAGAAAGCCTAACCCATTGAGACAAAGGCCCAAAGACATAGGTGAGATTGTCGAACTCCGTTAACAACTTTTCTATTATGGTTTGTAGTTTCTTTGTGCTTATTTCCATATCTATATATCTTATTATGGCTACTATGTTACATCATTAATTCTTCCTCTTTCATCGAATTCTTAAATGGTTAATTAACTCATGTTTTAAAACTCAACCATAGTCTTTAAAAGATCTTTTCAGATAAAACAGATAGCCAATGACAAGTGGGTTATTTATGGCAGCTTGCAAACAAATTTCAATGGTAGAATAGTGAGTAATGAAAGAGTTTTGATGAGTTTGATGAAAATATAATGGTTGTAGCATTAATTTGTAACACCAAAGAGAATTACTTGGCTAAGAAAGATGCCCCTAGGGCACAATAAAGCTTATAACATGTGAAATAGATTCCAATTTGAACAAATGCAATATATCAATTTTTCACGTATGCCAATGCAAAAAATTTATATCTCCAATGCAAGTAGATTAGTGCCTTATAAATTGGGTTAATAGAGTCTCTTGTGTGAGAAATAGGTTTTGTTACTTCTCTAAGGGTGTAAACCCTTTTACTCCCTAGAGAAAACAAAACCTAGCAAGGTAAATCTAGGAGGGTGTAATCCCTTTTACTCCTCCTTGCAACCTTTGAAAACAATTTTTTTTTCAATTATAAAATGACATATCTTGGTGGAGGGTGTATGTATTTATACTCCTCCAAGGTTTTATACCAAAGTAACCTTGAAACAAGAATAAACAACAACAATATGCAAAAAATTCCTTACCAATTCCAAGAGATAGCAAGTAAAACCCTCATCTACCAAGAATATTCCACCAAAATAGCTGCAAGATACCAGATATAATAAATACAAAGAACATAAATAAAATGCTAGAAATCGTAGAATAACAGTAATATAACCAGCATACTCTCCACAATAACACAGAAATAATATGAGAACAACAATTGAAATAACACTTTGATTCAGAAAGCAATGTTCACAGGCCTCTTCGAGGGGGCAACCTCCAGTCGAGCAGAACTCTGTTACAATAATCTCCAAGCTAGGTTTTTCATACCCTTGACCCTTATTTATACTAAATATGTCTATTAAGAGAAGCACCTAGAGGAAGATCCTTCTAGAAGC
>JASDQU010335910.1:0-12643 GCA_032191745.1 Picea mariana | reverse complement strand
ATAATTCATAGTTTTAGAGGTCATTTTGTAGGTCATAGTTCCACTGGTCATAGTTCCACAGGTCATAGTTCCAAAGGTCATAGTTCCTAGGGTCATAGTTCCCAGGGTCAACTTTCCATAGGTCATAGTTCCATAGGTCATAGGTCCACAGGTCATTTTTCATGAGTTCAAAGTTCCAGAGGTCATAGTTTCCGTGGTCATATTTCTATAGGTCATTCCATAGGTCATAGTTCCAGAGGTCAAAGTTTCAAAGGTCGCTAAAATATAAGGTCTTAGTTCCACAAATCATATTTCCAAGGGCCATAGTTCTAGAGGTCAAATTTCTAGACGTCATAGATCCATAGTTCATAGTTCCACTGGTCATAGTTCCATAGGTCATAATACCTAGGTTCATAGTTCCACAAGTCATAGTTCATGGGTCATATTTTTATAGTTCATAATTTATGGAGTCACACTTACACAGGTCATTGTTCATGGGTTCACAGTTTCAATGGTTAGTCCCAAAGGGCGTAGTTCCAGAGGTCATAGTCCCTGTGGTCATATGAACTTTTAATTGAAGTGTTATCAATGTTGAAAGGCATGGGGATGAACTGTAACTTCTCTTTTTATCAAGTGTGAGGAATATCAAATTGTATGAACGTTATAACTAGTGACATGTTCAAAAAATGATGAACCATTCTCAAACAAAAAACTAGGAGCTTGAGACCAGCCACATGATGATGCAAAAATGAAGCTAGTCTTTGTCCAATTGTTCTTGAAATCCACAAGATTTAGATTTGATCCATGTTAATTTCTTAGTAATGGATGTATATATATGTTCCACACTCATTTCACACATTAATATAAAAAAAAAAAACATGATATGCCTTATTCTATCCCAAAGCAAGTATATAATCAAAACCAAGTATATCACCATTATCAAAATTAGATATACCATAGTTGATAAATCAACATCATCAACCATAGATCAACCACAACTTATACATCAACATCATCAACCTGGGTCCACATAAAGATCCTAGGTGCACATGGGTCCACATATAAACCACGACATCACTTCTTAAATTTATCTCCAACACATTTTTGGGACTAGTTTATAGATTAGTCACAAACCCTAACTTATAACAAGTATAAATCTGTACCTATAATAAATCAAGGTCTGAAACTTGTACCCAATATTCTTCAATATATTCTCTGAAGTTTCTCTAAGTTTAGTTCCTTGAATCATCACTGAAAATGAGATATAGTGAATATGGCATGCCTTCCTGAATTCTAGCCTATTCTGGAACAAAACTTGTACAACATTCCACATACTAAATATTTTCTATATGATTACTAAAATCACAAAAAAATACTACGAACTATACAATTTCCAATGAAATTTATCTCACATAATTTGGATCCTATATGAATATTTTATTATTGTTTTAGTTGGAACACTTGTTTGAGATTAGTTACAGGACTAGTCCAAAACCCTATCTTCCATAGCGTCTATCTCCAAAAGTGAAATGAACCAGAAGATTAAATTTGTACCACATGTACCTTGATATGTCTTCTCAACAACCTCCAAGTTTTACTAACTGAAACATTCTAGAAAAAACATTATAGCGAAAATGGTAAGATTACCTTTAAAAAATATACCTTAGAACACATCATCACAAGACTTCATATTCCCTTGGAATTTCACCCTTCTTCACTTGATTTTCCCTTTGAAATCCACTGCAAAGATTGTTCTAAGAGATTACAATATTTAATGATGAAAATTATAGGTTCTTAATGTGTATTTATACCCTTCCAAGCACCTTCTTTACTTGACCTTGAGCCGACTTGTTACTTCATGTTTGCAATAACTTTTTCTCCTTTACTTGACTTTAGGGACAAATTATAACTTCTTGGCCTTAGATCTGGGGATTCTTAACCATACTTCGGGGATTCATATTTAAGAGGGAGTAAATCCTCAATCGTGAGGAACCACATGGCATGCCACCTACTGTTGGAGATGGCTTGACAAGGACTATCAATCAATGATTTTTTTGCATGCATTTGTAATGTCCTTCATACTATTTTTCTTCAATAAACTTCAAGCTTCATGACCACACCTCTAGGGATTCTTAACCACTTAACCATATTTCCAAGGCTTCTTGTAGACTTCTTCAAAGTGTCTTCTTTTGAGGGCCATGCTTAAAGATACACCATAAGGGGACCAATTTGGAGACTTCTTGAAATACACCCATACCATATTTCCAGGGATTTTTCTAGACTTCTTCAAAGCATCTTCTCGTGAGGGCCATGATTAAAGCTACACCATAAGGGGATTGTTGACGATTAAAATCATCAAAGAATTTTTTCCCGCAAAGTATTACTAAATCCTATTATTATAAGCTAACAAGATAAATAATACTAGTAGGTGGGACCCCCTTGTAGATTGGAGAGATCAGATCTAGTTCTTATTTCATGGTTATGATGTTTTTGGACACTGCTTACATGGGTTGATGAAATCTTGGTTTTATTGACGATGGATAAGGCCTACCATGTGTTGGTACTAATTACGACAATTGAATGATGGATAAGGCATGTTATGTGTTTTTTTTCCTGCTCTAGGATCCAATTTTCATGTTTCGATGGTCTATGTTATCCATTGTTATCATTGCTATCTGTTATGGATTCATTACTGTGACACCTGCACAAGAGACATGTTAGTAATAATATATAAGAGCAGTCGAAAAGAGATAAAAACAGTGTAAAAATGTGCAAAATAAAATAAATATACTATGCCCTTATGCTACACTCCATGCATAAGCGTTGTTAATCCTAGCTAACAAGTTAATAGCTATGCGATTTATGGGGTTATTTGGAAACATAGTTGATATGCATTACTACATAGTTGGAAATGGTAATATGTGATGTGGGTGGTGCTCTTGGCAATCAAGGGATGTTGGTTTCGATGCATAGTTCAATTGAATGAATTAATGGATTAGTGGTTTGGCGCATAGTAAGGAATTGAATGTTTTGGGTGGAGGCGATGTGCATTTACTTCACATCACTCCTACTACTTCCACTGGTCGCCACCCTAGTCGGGATATTGTTCAATTGTGTTTTGTTGTGGTTAGGCTCCGAATTTCAAGCAGAGGAATAACCACTCGGCCAAGCTCGCATTTTTAAGGTGTTATTGGTTACAGGTATGCCTTTTCGCCATAAATGAATCTGCTCTGGTTATGAAATAGATATTGGCTTGGAATGTATGAGTCTGTGCTTTCCTTGAGACTGACAACTATGTAAATTGGTGTTATTTTTTTGGAATGAATGTTATGTGTGGTTTTCATTGCAATGATAGTTGAAGTCATAGGTTCATTGCTTTTTCTGAGTATTAGTAGCCATGAAGGCTCTCTATCATCCTCATTGGTTTTGGGTGAAGGGATTCATGCAGTCCCAATTTGTTGGTTGTCCCCTCACCATGCTCGATTGTTTTTTTGTTATTGGATTGTTGGGTTTGAGCTACTCTTGTTTCACCCGAGTATGGGTTTGTTCATGCTACTGATGGTTGTGCATTGGGTTACATTGCTTTTACTTTACTCTTTTTATCTCAACGTTGTTAGTTGTTTGATTGACAGAGCCATAAGGGTTATACCCTGCGTGTTCTCAATGTCATTACAAGGCCAAATAACGCGTTGCTCCTCTATTCACAGTCTCTCTTATCACACCCAGTCTACGAGGTTATTGGTGGTATACCCCGTGTGTTCACCATATGGCTTCAAAGGTTCTCATCCGAGGTTAGGGGTTGACTCCACTCTCCCTGTGTTGGTCCACAGAGCAAACACTTGAATTATCAGAATGGCTTGATAAAGGAAATTGTTGTGTCCTATCAGGTATAATGTTGATTGTTATGAATCAGTTGTGTATTATCGACGATGTTCGATTACTGGATCATCTCTGTTGATTATCCTGAAATTGGTTTTGGTTATTGGTATATATTCCCTGCAAATTGGTTATTATAAAAGTCAAATTGATAAGCTCAGTGTGGTTAATTGGTCGGTTAGAGAAATAGGATTGAATACACAGTTGTTGGCTTTTACATTGTGCTTATTTAATTGTTAACCCAACATTAGTTTTAATTGATAAGTCACAACAATGTTTTCGCACGTGATGTGTGAGTATGTACAACATGTTAAATTCAATTAATGATTGTTGTGACTGTGTGTTTTAAATTTCCAATGGGAGTATTGCAATCATGGAAATTATGACATAGCCATCCACTATATATGCTATGGATATTATTGATTGCGCCATCAGAGATGGTCACAGGTTTTTAAGCAGAGTGGTTTTGTTGCAAATTTGATCAATTTATGAGATGAGATCAAGCTTGTTGTTGCTACCTCATTATATTCATTGATAGCCCAACATTGTGGATGTTTAGTTTCAGAGTGATTGGACCTGTACAAAAATGCTCTGTGTTTTGTCGAATGGTCCATGTTTCCCAAGCTTAGTGAGTTAAAATGATGATTGTTGTGCATTTAAATGGAAAGTCAGGATACATTGAGGATTATGTTTTAATATTATGCATTGTATCAGAGATGAACAAAGATTTTGTGACAATATGGTCTAATTGCGACTTAATTGTTAAATGAACTTGAGGAATGAAATTGGGTGTGATTTTAGTGTCTGTGTTTGATTTGAAGAAATCATTATGGATAGTGGTTGATGTTTTGGTAAGACGGATTGGAACAAGTGAGTGTGTGTTCATTTAGAAATTGTTTAAAAATTAACTGGGACAATTGGGAAGAAACAAAACTCTTACATGTTGTTGTGGAAGACATATTGTCTTGTTTTGGTGGCACTATGTTAATGAGTTAATTGCAAACAATGAGCACGGTAATTATTAATTGGTGTTGGATCTTTTGTGTTTGATATAGAATGGTTATGGATTACTTAATTAATTTTATGAACAATATCCACTCTCCTCCCTAGCATTTTCTCGCTTTTCTCTAATTATGACCCCATCGCCTTCCCACATTCATTTTTCACTCCCTGTTCTTAAAATTTAATTACAGTTAATGAGAATTATGTATTGAAGTAATTTGAAATCGCAGTTTCTTGGTTGGATGACGATGATATTTTATTTGGTTTATAGTTGATTGTTTGTTGTCTTTGAGCAGTAACCATGTTTCTTTCCACCCTCATTTTATCATGTTTTTCTCAATACAAACCCCTTGCATATCCCAGGACCTTTTTGTTCACCCCCTGCTCATTGACAATAGTTAGAAAATTTGTATGGATTGGATTGCATGAGTCTGGTATGTTGTTGAGCCAAAGTCTATTTCATATTTTGAAAGAGAAGTCATGTATGGTTGTTAAAGGAACTATTTGCTAATCAATTATGCATACATGAATGAGCTATTCAAATAAAAGGCTGAAAACTGAGGCCCAATATGCCCCTAACAAAGGGAAATCCACTACTGCCCCTTCCTCACCTTCAAATGATTCTGATAAATTGATATCCTCCCAGATGCATTTGGGGGATGATTGTTCACATGTGATCAGCAAGATTAAGCCTAAAGGCTGAGCACAACCAAAGGAAAATTTAGGGAAATCAAAGGGGGACAACAACAATCAAGGAAAGATTGCATCTCAAAGTGGAAAATATGGTTTTTGAGTTTTATTTTATTTATTGTTGATGACAATTGACTTCAAAAGTTTTGGATAGCATGTTTTCTTTGGATATATGACTAATATATATTTTTTGAAAATATTTCAAATATCAATGAGATAATTGTCAAATGTGAATGTGATGATGGGAGTCACAAGGAGGGGTGTTTTTCTTAATTAACTAGTTATGTTATGATTGTTAAGAGCTAAAGGCAGGCACAAGGGGTCCCACCTACTAGTTATTATTTATTTAAAACCCTTATTATGATTTATTACTCTCCCCCCTAACTAAAAATTTGGTTGAGATTTTAGTTAACTTAACTAATGAGGTAGTTCAACTACTTCAACCAATTCTAATTTTCTTAAAAGAAAATGGAAAGAGATTAACAAGAGGAGGATAGAAGGAGAAGCATACTAAGGTTTTCTCTTTGAGTTTATGCTGAGATAGTTCAACTTTTATTCATTCCTTAATTTATCACAAGCCTAATTCTTTTTTATGATAGCATGGTCTTATTGTAGACAACAAGATTCAGGGTTGAATTACGTCATTCAGACACTTGTTTTTCATAGGTGTTGATCTATCTTTGATAGTCGGTGTAGACTTGTTTGTTTGTGAATTAGTTTTCATGATTGACAAAGGATATTGTGCATAGTCGAGTGGGTAGCAATCTGCAGCAATTTGATCCAGCATTTAGAGTTTAGTTTTTTTATTTTTTGTCAGAGGTCCTTTTGTATGTTCCATCGAGGATGTCTAACTTTGACTTGGGTCCAAAATTTCTACATGAAATTTTGTAAAAAGAATGACTCTTTGGTGAATTGGAATGAAATAAAGGATTGATTTATGTCTCATCTATATTGATTATCATCTTGGTGTCTTTACTTTTGTCTCTATATTTATTTTAGCAACTATTATATTTACAAAGTCACATTAAAATGAATTTTCTAGCAAGCTTTTGTTTGTAAAAAAGACTAGCCTAAGCACTTGTAATCAATACTTGTGAGTTAGGATTTTATTTTTGATGGCTATAAACATAGGGTGACATTCTCGTCTATTTTTCTTTAGCCAAGCAGAAACTGAAAATGGTTGAGTAAGATCATTTCATATCTTTTCCTCAACATTTATTTGGCGACCATACCAGGGAGATCTTCAATATCTCTCTGGTTAATTTTTATACTTGATTTTCATTGATACATCTTTTTTTCTGATATTGATTCTTTGACTTTTTTATTTATTAATGATGGTGCCTGTTGCAAGGCATCCCAATATTGAGCTCAGTCCTCAAGATCAAACCAATATTGCTTTGAAACTGTTTAAAACCATTTTAGACACTACCAAAACCCATGTTGAGCTTAATCATTCATAGGAAGCAATTGAACGAGAAATTAGTGCCCAAGAACATTTGGAAGCTAGATGTAGACATCCTAGAAATCAACAGTAACCTTCTTGTTTCTTCAGTTTTGGCCTTTCTTTCATGTCCTTAGACTTCCATGTCTCTAGAAGAAGAAGAGGCTTATCACCCGAAATTAATCCTATTGTTGAAATAGGAAGAAGGAACATCGTGTTATCTACCCAACAAAGTGCTCTAAGGAGAACTTTGTCTAATTCATCCAGTTCGTCTTTCTTTCCCTCATCTATTATCCACAATATGACATCTGGTGGTGGCTCTGGTGGCACTGGAAGTACTTCCTCTTCCTAGTATTAATCTTCGTCAGTGATTGGTAGCTTATATAGCCACAATATCAAGTCTTCCCTAGGTGTTTGTTTGTATTGACAATGTTATTTCCTGAGAACTTAGAAATATGCTCCTTGAATTTAGGGAGTAGACGAGTAGCAGGTGCTAAGTTAAGAGGAGAGGACACATGCCACAGTGTGGTTGTGGTGTCTTCTTCAAACTAGAAAATCCCATACTTTTTAATAACTTTGGTGGGATTTGTGGTAGCTTGAAAGAACAGGTCTTCCCTAGGGAGAGTCAGTTAAACAAACAAAGATGTCCACCCTCTTACAACTAGTACAAGACATGAATAATCATATGATAGTGTTCTAGAGGAAAGGAATGGTCTCCCCTCTCACCCCTAGAGCTTCATCCTCTTCTGCACCCCCCTTTGGAAATCCGATTGAATATAATTTTAAACCTAAAGTTATCTTGCCTCGAAGTTGGTACAACGTCTATGAGGAACACCACGAGGAGGCCACATGTGAGGTAAGGAAGAGTGCCAAAGATAAGATCTTTGGTAAAAGACCAAAAACTACTATCGTTGTCTTAGATTTTGTAGATCCAGAAGATGTCATGACCATCAATACTAGGAACAAATCCTATGCTCCCAAGGGCTAATTTGGTCCTCCCCTCAATTATTCTAGCCCGATCTCATCCTCACTCACTGCTACTGTTCAAGTTCCTAAAGTTCCTGAGAGTCAAGGAATTATTTCACCTCTCCCATCTTCCAAGTACAATATCTTGAATCCGTTGCCCAACATCAAAGCATATGCAACCCTTTTGGACATGGTTTTCATCCATGAACAATAGACGCATCTGAATTAATTCATGGAAGGGAAAGCTTATGTTGTATCCAACCTCTCTGAAGAGGTAAACAAAGAGGATTCATATGTAAATAGAGTAGGTGTACATAACTTTAGATACCCTATAAAAAATCATCCTTTTTATATTTCTATAAAGATTATGGATAAGATTGCCCATTGTTGCCTCATTGATGGTGGTTCGGGCCCAAGTGTGATGTCAAATATTATTATGGAAGAGCTAGGCTTGTCTTGAACAAACAAAAATGCCAGAAGCATGCTCTCCTATAATATCCTACAACAAACGACCAAGGTGAGATTAAATATGTAAACTTAGTTTTATGTGCACACCATAAAATAAGGACAACCCTTAGTATTTAGGTAATCGATATGTCGATAAGAAATTACTCAATTATCTTGGGAAGAGATTGGAAAGCCTTAACAGGTGGATATCTCTCACTCGATGGGACACATTTATCTGTTCTTCGGAATGGTAAGAACATTATAGTCCTTAGAGAGGGAAGAATTTCGGCCTACATAGACAGTGTTCCACAACCTAATGTAAACTATATTGAAGATGAACTAGGAGTGTATTCCATATTTGCTAAGGAGAACCATATTCCTTTGGGACAAATCAATTTATATGATGAGATGTGGCACATGTAATTTGATGGATCATTCTCAAATGAAGGAAATGGGGCTGGCATTATCTTGGTTTCCCCTGTAGGGAAAATTCAGAATTTGTCCTATAGGTTGGAGTTTCCTTGTACGGACAATGTCATTGAATTCAAAGCCTTATTATTAGGCATTAAGAACACCTATAATCTCGGTTGTGGTCACCTTTCATTTTTTAGGGATTCTAATCTTGTTGTGAACCTTGTACCTAAAATTTACTCTCCTAGAAACAAATTGATAAAACGATACATCCAAACTGTTTGGGCACTTATCTCGAACCTGTTATCTTTCAATATCATCCATTTTAAGAGGGAATTGAATTCAATGTCTGATCAATTAGTTGTCTTTTTTGCTTCTCTTAATCAACAACCTTTGCCTTATAGTCCTAATTATTCTTTTCAATCTCTACATCGCCCACATATCCCTGACAATGTAGAATCTTTCCAAGACCTCCCTAACGATGAGAGAGTTTTTACTTTCATTAAATATGAACCTCTTAAGCCCAAGGAAATTATATCCATAGAAGACAACAAGATTCCTAAGGGCTTGTCTCCTCTTGGGAGTTTGTTTTCATCAGGTGATGTAGGCAATAAAGAGAAACAGAGAGAAGAGGATTCAAGAAATAAGGTGGGTGAAACCATGTCCTTGAACATTGGGGCACTTGAATCTTCAAATAATGTTAGAATAAGTGCCCAATGTTTTGATGAAGAAGAAATGAAGTTTTCCAAGCAACTTGGTGGATTTCAAGATGTTTTTTCTTGGTCTTATGAGGATCTTCATGGTTTTGATCCTGGTCTTATACATCATGCTATCTCCATCAAGGAGGGAATGAAACCAGTTAGGTAGAAACTAAGACCTATTAACTCTGCATTTAAAGCAACTTTTCGAAAGGGGTAGGGAAAATTATTAAATATTGGGATCAATTTTCCATTCAAGTACCCTGAATGGTTTTCTGATTGGGGACTTGTTCCGAAGGCTAATGATCATATTAGAACATGCATTAATTTTCACACTTTCATCTAGGATATTATGATGAATCCTTTCCCTCCCCTCAATATGGAAATGATTCTGCAGCAGGTTGTAAGGTCATAGATGAGGCCCACCCTTGACAAAATTTTGGGTTACATCCAAATGAAGGGAAAGAGGGAAGATGCTCACAAAACCACTCTTATCATTAATTGGGGTACCATGACTGATAAATTCCTGCTTTTTGGCTTAGCTTATGCAAGTATCGCTTTTAAAAGACCTATACAAACAAATCTGGATGAATTGGTCAGTATCCATATCTATCTTGATGATCTGATTGTGCACGTTAAGGGGCTAATTATTACTCTAGAGTTCCAAGTGTTATTTATGGGTCCGTTCAAAATTGCTTTTGTCATGGATACTAACTCTTATATTCTAAAGGATTTACAGGAGAAATTTATTTCTTACAGTACTGACTGTTCTCACTTAAAACATTATGTGGGACCAAGATGAAGAATGCTAACGCTGTTTGGATTTTCTGTATACTAGTAAACTAGCTCTACTTTCATTTTTTGCACTATTTTCTTTTCTTCTTTATAGTAGTTTGACTTTTGCTTTATTTCCTACTGCTTTTATGTTTCTGTCATTTTATTGTTGTTGTTTTCATTTTGCAATTTTATTATGTTATGATTTATGTTGCTTTTTTATCTTTAATTGATTTTCATCAAGAATAAGATGTTGGATCAGTTCTGCCACAGTGACACTCTTGCAAGATATTGTTAGTCAATAACAATCAATCTTACAAAGTTGTCATGATGTTTCCCTAGAGCACACCTGAATTTGTTCTTTTCTTTCACTGTTGTCTTATAAAGAATTGCTTATCTCCTGCTTCTTCTTGCCACTTCTTCATCCATGTGATATTTTAAAGAGAAGATCTGTAAATTTTCTCCTTGAAGTAAAGAGTAGATTCCAGTTGAATGATTATGCTTATAGGGATAAACCCCCTCATAGTTGAAACTTTTCATGAGTTATTCCCAAATTCTCGGTCATTTTTCCATTAAATCTGCTCACTTCCCCCTGCTGCATAATCTTCCTAGTTAGATCTTCTTGACCTAATGTTCTTGGTCTGCGAAACCATGAGTTCTGAGTTCTAAATCTGTTGAAAACAAATTTCCCTGTGGAGTCACCAATTTGTTGACAATTAGAATCGTCAACGAAGTTTTGCTTGCAAAGTATTGCTAAAGCCTATTATTATAAGCTAACAAGATAAATAATACTAATAGGTGGGACCCCCTTGTAGATTGGATAGATCATATCTAGTTCTTATTTCATGGTTATGATGTTTTTCGACACTGCTTACATGGGTTGATGAAATCTTGGTTTTATTGACGATGGATAAGGCCTACCATGTGTTGGTACTAATTACGACAATTGAATGATGGATAAGGCATGTTATGTGTTTTTTATGCTGCTCTAGGCTCCAATTTTCATGTTTCGATGGTCTATGTTATCCATTTTTATCATTGCTATCTGTTCTGGATTCATTATTGTGACACCTGCACAAGAGACATGTTAGTAATAATATATAAGAGCAATCGAAAAGAGATAAAAACAGTGTAACAAAGTGCAAAAGAAAAGAACTATAGAATGCCCTTATGCTACACTACATGCATTGTTGTTAATCATAGCTAACAATTTAATATCTATGTGATTTATGGGGTTAATTGGAAACATAGTTGATATGCATTACTGTATAGTTGGAAATGGTAATATGTGATGTGGGTGGTGCTCTTGGAAATCAAGGGATGTTGGTTTCGATGCATAGTTCAATTGAATGAATTAATGGATTAGTGGGTTGGCGCATACTAAGGAATTGAATGTTTTGGGTGGAGGTGACATGCATTTACTACACGCCACTCCTACTCCTTCCACTGGCCGCCACCCTAGCCAGTCTATTGTTCAATTGTGTTTTGTTGTGGTTAGGCTCCGGCTTTCAAGCAGAGGAAGAACCGCTCGACCAAGCTCATGTTTTTAAGGTGTTTTTGGTTACAGGTATGTCTTTTCGCCATCCATGAATCTACTCTAGTTATGAAATAGATATTGGCTTGGAATGTATGAGTTTGTGCTTTCCTTGAGACTGACAACTATGTAAATTGGTGTTATTTTTTTGGAATGAATGTTCTATGTGGTTTTCATTGCAATAATAGTTGAAGTCACAGGTTCATTGATTTTTCTGCGTATTAGTAGCCATGAAGGCTCTCTATCATCCTCATTGGTTTTGGGTCGAGGGTTTCATGTAGTCTCAATTTGTTGGCTATCCCCTCACAATGCTTAGTCGTTTTGTTGTTATTGTATTGTTGGGTTTGATCTACTCTTCTTTCACTCAGGTATGGGTTTGTTCATGCTACTGATGGTTGCGCATTGGGTTACATTGCTTTTACTCGGCTCTATTTATCTCAATGTTGTTAGTTTTTTTATTGAGAGAGCCACGAGGGTTATACCCTATGTGTTCTCGGTGTTATTACAAGGCCAAATTATGCCTTGCTCCTCTGTTCACAATTTCTCTTATCTCACCTAGTCTGTGAGGTTATTGGTGGTATACATTGTATGTTCACCATGTGGATTCATAGGTTCTCATCCGAGGTTGGGGGTCGACTCCACTCTCCCTCTGTTGGTCCATAGAGAAAACCCTTGAATTATCAAACTGGTTTGATATAGGGAACTGTTGTGTACTATCGGGTATAATTTTGATTGTTATGAATTGGTGGTGTATTGTCGATGATGTTTGATTACTGGCTTGTCTATGTTGATTATCCGAATAGTGGTTTTGGTTATTGGTATTTA
>JASDQU010335906.1:0-12656 GCA_032191745.1 Picea mariana | reverse complement strand
GGAACATTTCACAATGGTTGATTTTGAATGGGCCTTCTTTGTGGGGTGTTAACTGTTTGGATGAGACATTTCACAATGGCTGATTGTGAATGGGCCTTATTGGTGTTGTTTTCACTGTCTCTTTGCATGGACGGTCCACATTGTATTGACCAAGGTCGAATGCCCGTTAACAACATAATGGTTGACAATTAAAATTAGATATTTTCTTATTATTTTTATTTTTAATTTTCTTATTATTTTTATATAGGGATTGTTGCAAATGTGAAGCCCTAACGTCCATTAAAAATCTATCTACATGGATAGTCCAAATTTCATTGACCGTTGTTTAACTCTCGTCAAGAACACAAGTCTCACAATAAAAAATGAATTTTCTGGAAATGGGAGGATCTTGTAATGAGTGTTGTTTCTATTGGCCATACCTCATTCTTTTTCACTCGTAGTATAACACTAGCACATCCTCTATTGCAGTGGATGGTGAATGCCGATAGGCATCACCGTCAATTTAACATTTTAGAGAATTCATTTAAAACTTCACTTACCTGTAATCGATCTGCCCTCCTACTCTACCCTACCCTGATTGAAGAAAAGATTGAATTTAACAAACATCTTACCTGTAATCGATCTGCCCTCCTACTCTACCCTACCCTGATTGAAGAAAAGATTGAATTTAACAAACATGAAAGAAAAAAGAGAATCACTATTGGAAGAAATAAAATACATAATATATCCATGGCAACACAAAATTCAATTAAAAAAGTTAGTTTGCTTCCCATTCACCTTCGAAAATTAAGCTATGTAGAGCCTCGTACACAGATGGTGCAAAATACAAGAGTTGGTTGTGCCAGGAACAAAAGCACAAATGCAGGAAAAACAGACACAGCTATATGGTGGTTAATTTAAAGGTGCAGTTTTTTAGCAACAAAAATTTTGAATGCTGTTATAATGTTGGCAATAAGTGCTCTGTGAATTGATATTTTTAAATTTTAATAAGTACGATGCCTAATATTCTCATTGATTTTTGACATTACATTGTTCTAATGTTTCTTATAATCTTGATTGTGTAGCATAACATTGTTTGAAATTTCTTGCACAATCATGTTTTATAGACCTCTTCAATGATGATTTATTGGCAACACTTTTGGTAAGAATTTAAGGATTATCTTATTTATCATCCTTTCCCCACACAATTACTACTAAAAGAAAGTAATTATAAAATTATCCTTATTCTTATCACATATTGTTGTTAAGAAACTAAATTATACTATCATTTTCAAACTCAAACCCAAACTTAATGTCACAAGAGCTAAATTATTCAACTAAAATCATACCAATTCCTATTGTGTGGTAACCATAGACACGTGCCAATGGGACTGAATTCTTCATAAAAATGCATATTCATCCTGAATGTGGTCAATGCCAATGACAACTGATGTAGATTCATTGTCAACTCACATTGCACAACACTTTCATAAACTCAATCTGAAAACATGGAAACCTATTCTCTCGATCATTTGTCAATCAAAAACCATATGATAAGCAGGCAACACTATCAGGGTGTCTCTAAAACCACATACCTAATTATGTATCCAATTATCAAGTTGTCTCTAAAACAAAATTTATATTTAATCAATATAAATCCACCAGATTTCAACTAGGAATCCACGAACACGAACACCTTAATTAAGGTACACGAATTTGATATCAATTGAATCAATCTTTAATTAGGGATTTTCCCTTAGTAGACACTCTCGAACGTCCTGCTTGATTCTTGCAGTCATGTTCGAATCGAATCGGTCGCGGATATGGAGATAGAATCGAAGGATATGGAGATAGAATCGAAGGAAGGAGCAAAAGGCAGTACTGAATTTGATTCATCCAATTCAAAGCTAGAAAATGAAATGCATGGATAATCAGAAAATGAAATAGTAGACAGATGAGGAAATATAAATGTGGTAATCCCAAAGGTCAATCATTTAAACTTGGCAATCATATAGTTCTACAATAATTTCTTAATATGATTAGGTAAATGTTAAAAAATAAACACGTTAACAAATGCATTTAAAAATACAAGGAAGTTATGAAGAATAAATCACATTCATTGATTTGGGAGGATGACTAAAAATATGCCAACATCTTCAATTGTTAGCCATCAGATTAGAATTTTAAATTAAAAGGTGATTAATTGTGCCCATTACCAATAGATGTATTCCTTTCGACCTAACTAGAGATTGTGTTGAGAATTTTTGGAAGAAAACAAAAGTACTCCTATAAATAACATTCATCGTATATCACGCATTGGTTTCAAGAATTGATCATCTTTTAAAATAGATGATTTAATTACCCATATGTGAAAAATAAACCACTGAAGGACAGACTCATATCATTGGTTATGGAAACTCTTTATTCAATCCAGGACAAGTCCAGTCGATTATACAACAAGAAATATAACTTTATTATTAAAAAATCGCACGTCATTAAAAATTATGTACCATTTCTCACACAAAAACCAAACTCTATCAACACACTTCTGGTCATATCCCCCAAGCTCCACAATTTCTCCACTCCTCGACCCCATGCAGTTTCGACATTTATCATAGCCCAAGGAGTTGAAACAGTGAGAGAACAATTGATTGTTATTATTATCCTTCAGTGTTCATTGGAATTAGCTATCGCCTGGACTCAAGCTTCATAATGCATTCTATCAGTTCAATATATGTGCCACGAAGTTAACTAGGGTCTAGGTTGTTGGTGGTGCATATGAGGATGTTTCAACGACATAACAAAAATAGGTTTGTTAACTATGGAATTCCAATGCAAAGGCGAGGGATATAACTATGCGTTGTCACATAATATCAGCCCTTTACACCTGATCATCTTTTCTTTGTGCGTCTTGGTCTTGACTCTAATTCCAACTATAAATTCGTATTAGATTCCATTAGAACTCTAGATATCTATGGATAGTTATTCTTGTGAAACCTTTGGTTGTGTTGATTATCGTCAAACAATTTATGATTCAATGGATTTAGGGAGGGTTGATGTGTCACAAAAATTGAACAAGTGATTTGATGAGAATTATACCCCACAGTGACCAACTAGCCTATCACCCATGGGATAAATATTACTCTCACAATTATGTGGGAATTGAAGCCCGCAGATATTAGGTCAATTGATCAGTGCAAGGTTTTAGTTTAGTCCCATTTGGTCACTGGTTTGATTCCTTTGGGTTCCTTTGTGACACATCAATCCTCCTCAAATCCATCAATCACCGGGGCAAAATAAATAGTGTGGGAATTTACTGGCCATATGTTAATTTATACTAGATCCACTAATATATTGACCATCCAACTATAAATCTTCTTCAAGTTGTATCAGATTCCACTAGAACTCTATCTATTTGTCTCTATCTATTTGTGGATGGTTATTCCTGTGAAAAATGTGGTTGTGTTGATTACTCCCATAGAATTTGCAATTTAATAGATATAGGGAGGGTTGATGCATCACAAAGGAAACCTAAAAAATTGAATCAATGACCTTATGAGGACTAAACCACACACTAACCAACTATCTTATCACCCATGGGATAAATGTTATTCTCACACAAATATGTGGGAATTCAAGTCCATCGACACTAGTCGAGTTGGTCAATGGGAGGTTTTGTCCCATCTAGTCACTGGTTTGATTTCTTTGGATTCCTTTGTGATTCATCAGTCCTCCTCAAATTCATCAATCACCGGGGACAAATAAATCATGTGAGAATTTGATGGCCATAAGGTATTATATACTAATTCCACTATTATCTTGACCATCCAACTATAAAACTTCTCTAGAGAGGACTTAGATTTGAAATAAATTGTATGTAACAAAGAATATAGAATTAAGGGTTTATAGAATTATGCATGAATGAGCAAGGATATGATATCTACAAACCACAATTGGAGAATATGAATGCGGCTAACATTGTTTCCTAAAGATATTACATTCAATAGGGAAAATTTTAAGGATCCATATTTATCTTAAGGTGAAGAAGCTTGGTCAATCTTACAAATATTTAAAACGTCAACCATAAAATGGGCCATGTGTTTTTGTAAAAATATTGAAATTTCTATGGATTTTACATAGTTTTTAGAAAATTTTCGCAATTTTTAAAGTAAAAAACTTTTGTCCTATAAAATTGGTATGATTTATTTTAAGAAAAAGAATCACAACTATTTTTTCGAAAAAACCTTGGAAAAATAGTTATGGAAAAATTTAACCCCTAAAATTTTCTATAAAATTCACATGGAAAATTGAGTTTGTCTACTTTTTTAATTCACTTATAAAGAAAAAACAATTCCTACCGGGTTGTCCTTTGATTTCTCAAACCATACCATTATGTAATTCAACTCCTTAATTAATATTCATTCTCAACACTATTTGATGCCAGAGCATCATCAACAAAGCCACATAGGATGACAACACAACACCTAGCGCACCTTTTGAGTAAATTTTTTAAAATTTTTAAAGATGGCGTATCTCAGAGAACTTCAAAGTAAATGATGAATCAGAGGAGTTTAATAATAGGAGGTTGAGGATTCAAGCCATAAGAGATCAAATTTTCCTTTAGTTATTTGATTTTGGCATTGATTTGAAGATTCGTCTTAAATTGCCTGTCACAGACGTTTATTGTATGCTTGAACAAGGCTGGATGCATATTAGTAGGAGATAGTGTTATTGAATGTAAGTTGTTTTTATCAGAGTTGTATCCATTTACATTTGAATGAATATAACAAAGGAATATAGACCCAACACATGGTGTTGCTACTGTTTACAATTTCCTTGCTATTTTCCATTTTCATGAATGAATGGGTTATGTTATTGAAAGTATGATACTCTGAAGCATTTGGATAAGCTTCAATCATTTCTCTTTGTTAAGTTCATGCAAGGTGTGCATACATTCCACAAGGAGTGCATTGACAAAGTTTGTTTCGACTCAGAAGCTTAGGAGAGATAATGTGAACTTTCCATTTGCAAGGAGTGCAAAGGGACTGTTGCAAGGTGTGCACATTCGCCCGCAAGAAGCTAATTCTTGCGTAAGAATCTGTTCCAAGGAATGCACAAATTCATAGTTCAATTAAGTGTCGAAGTAACCCTATAAGGAGTCAAATGGTTCAAGAACTAAAGCTGAAGAGATATAGAAGGAGAAATCTTCAAAGGGAGTGAATCTATGAAGGTTTTACGAGATATCATTTATGATCCATCCAGGAGGGAGAGGGATCATCCCAAACTGTTGGATCTGAGAAAATTTTATGGGCTTTAAGTCTCTTTGTGCACAATGGAGCGAGGATTCGTTGAAGTCCCGAAGAGGTTAGGGATCATCCATCATCCAGAGGGACATGTGGCATAAGATTTGAAACTACGGAAAGGAAGAAATTCAGAAGTTTTATACACAGGAGAGAGAGAAATCGCCAAAGAGCTAAAGGCCAAAATAGATCATGGTCATTGGTCTCCAGGAGGTACATGTCGATAGATATAATACCTCGAGGAAAGTCACCTTGGAAGATTTCAATTATGGAGCATGACAAACTCCTGAAGTATTGAAGGCTGAAGTAGGTCACAACCGTCCGTTGTGAAGAACATGTGGTGAGAGATTAGGGAGTTTAGAGGCCTAACACTATGAAGGGAAGTTGAGGGGAGTGGAAAAGATGTGGACCATAAGATCTAGAAGGAAACGTGGCATAAATTCATCGTCTTCAGGTGAAACCACTCTAGGAGAAAACAAGTGTACAGGAGTTGAGACTCCCAAAGACCGATGAGCTGAAATGAATCGTGGTCGTGAGATCCAGAAGGACACGCGTCAACAGATTGTGTATTTTGGGTGGAAGTACTTTAGGATAAAGCAAGTGCGGAGACTTTGAAACTCTCGAAGCCTGAAAAGCCAAAGTTAATCATAACCTTTGATCCATGGGAGACATGCGTCAATAGATCGTGAACTCCGAGTGAAAGCACTCTGGGAGAAAGCAAAGGCAGCGAGTTTGAAACTCCTAAAGACTGAAGAGCCGATGTGAATTTTAGTCATTGATCTATGGGGGAAACATGTCGATAGATCATCAACTTCGGGCCGAAGAATTCTGGGAGGAAGCGAAGGAGGAGGGATTGAAACTCCGAAAGCCCAAATGGCCAAATTGGCTTATGGTTGTTGATCTGTGAACGAAGATCGGCGGTGGGGAATCATTGTGGAGAACGAAGGAAAAATTAGCGAACATGATAGTTCATGGCCCACAATTCACTAACACCATTGCTATAGTTAGGATAGGGGATCAATAACCATGATTTGACCGAGTTGCGTGAGTACTTTTTTGATTGCAGAGATTGAGCCCTCCGATAAAGAGAGAGCACGTTGGTGCCCCGCAATCACTGTGGACTGTTGATCTGGTCCTGATTAAAAGTTCTAAAGTCGCCAAGTGATAGGATGTCTAGCCCTGGGTCACATCCAAGGTCCCATGCAAAGAAGGGCTAGCGGAAGGAGCTAGTTCCCATCGGTGTTGATATTTGAAAAGGATCTAAGAAAACAAGGCCTCTGGGTACCATAGGACCTGTGCCTCGGGGGATAACAAGGCTTATGTTTGATTTCGTCTGAGACCAGTAAGGTCTCGAGTAGCTAATCTAGATCGAATATTTTATGCTCCTTTATCGGGAGGTTGAGCAACCCCGGGGAAGAGTAGGGGGGTCTGTGTCAAGTTGTATCAGAGCCAAAAAAAACTCAAATTTGTACTTTGAAACTGATAAAAGGTCAATAAAATTCCATTGAGGAGTCGCAAGGAGCCACTTGTAGCCAATCGCGTTGTAGAATGAGAAGTGAGGGAACTTCTTGCCAAGATGGAGGCAATGGAAGCAACGTAGAAGAGGGCACCTGACACTGGAGATGTCATTGAGGAAGAAAGTGAAGAGACATAGGTTGAAGAAGTTGCAAGGGGAGATGTTGTTGAAGAACGCTTATTGAGAGTTGTTGTGAGGCTGGGAGCTAGAGAAAACATAGACATCCCTTTGTATGGAGGAAATTTGGATGTTGAAGAGCTGATGGATTGGATAAGGTCCATGGACAAGTATTTCGACTATGAAGATTTCGATGAGGAGAAGAAGGTGAGACATGTTGTCACCAGATTGAAAGGAAATGCAACACTGTGGTGGGATGAACTGTAGGCTAACAGTCGAAGCAAAGGTAAGAAAAAGACAGAGTTGGGATAGAATGGTAGCCAAGATGAAGGCTAAGTTAATTCTCAAGGATTATCAGATAAATTTGTTAAGGAAGATGTAGAACTTGAGACAGAAAGGAATGAAAGTGAAAGAGCACATAGAAGAGTTTTACAAGATGAACATCAGGACTGGACAGAGGGAGAGAGATGAAGAGAAAGTTTCCAAGTACATAAATGGCTTGAGATATGAGATCCAGGATGAAATCATCATGATGTCGATGAGGACAACTATAGAGTAGGCATATCAATATGCATTGAAAGCAGAGGAGACGTTGGCCAGAAAACAATGCCAATGATGCAGAGGTAGAGTCTCGAACATAGGTAAAGGAGTTACCCATGATAAGGCACAGAATCCCAAGGGTGAGGATGATAAAACCCATAATCACTCAGAAAGAGGAGGAAGCTCAAGAGGGAAAAATCCTTGTGGGAGAAATTCTTTTTCCAGAGGAGGAGAAATAATATGTTATACATGTGGAAAACTAGGACACAAGTCATGGGAATGTCCCGAGAAAAAGAAAGGAGGAGGTGAAGCTCACATTTTAGAATCACATAAAAGAACTGTTGATGCAGAAGGTGCAAAGGATGGAAAATTGTTTATGTTGAGGAAGGTTCTCTTGAATCCAGATACAAAAGTTGAAAAACCCGTGTAGAGGAACAATATGTTCAGGACAACTTGCAAGACTAAAGACAAAGTATGCAAGGTGATAATTGACAGTGGGATCACTGATAATCTAGTATCCACAGAGATGGTGGAGAAATTGGAGCTAGAGACAACTTCACATCCAAATCCAAATTAAGTCTCATGGTTGAAAAAAGGACACCAGGTAATGGTAAGTAAACAATGCCTTGTTGAATTTAAAATAGGTGGATATAGAGATGAGATTCGGTGTGATGTAATTCCCATGGATGTATATCATGTTTTGTTGGGAATACCATGGAAGTTTGACAATAATGTCATTCATGATGGGATATGGAACACTTACACTTTGGAAAAGAATGGTATAACACACATGTTTCTTCCAATAGAAGAGAAGAAAGTAAAGAAAGAAGCCAACACAAGCATACTTCTCATGAGTGGAAAGGAACTCCTGAGTGAAGTCAAGAAGGAACATGATATGCAGTTTGTTGTGGTGAGGAAACCCAGAGTTGTTCTTACAAGTACTTATATGGATGATTTTCCTGAAGAAGTTCAGGAGTTGTTGGAGAATTTGGCTGACATAGTAGTGGATGAGTTTCCTAGCTCATTGTGACCCATCAAAAGTATCAACCATCATATTTACATGATGCCAGGAGCAATTTTATCGAACAAAGAAACATACAGATTGACACCTCAAGGGAATGAGGAGGAAAAGAAACAATTCCAATAATTATTAGACAAGGGTTTGGTTAGAGAAAGCTTGAATCCATTCATAGTACCAACTGTGTTGAGTTCAAATAAGGATGGAGGATGGAGAATGTGTACAGACTCAAGATCCATAAGAAAGATCACCATCAGGTACACATTTCCTTTGCCCAGGATGGATGACTTAATGGATTGCTTAAGTGGAGAATTTTTGTTTTCAAAGATAAATTTGAAGAGTGGATATCACCAGATAAGGATGAGAGGAGGTGATGAGTGGAAAACAACCTTTAAGACAAATGAAAGGTTGCATGAGTGGCTTGTTATGCCATTTGGCTTAACAAATGCCCCAAGTACTTTTATGAGACTTATGAATGACGTATTGAAGGATTTCATTGGTAAGTTTGTGATTGTATATCTGGATGATATATTAATCTTCAGTAAAACTGAAGAGGAGCATTTGAGACATCTAGAATTAGTGATGAGGAGACTACAACAGGACAAGTTGTTGATAAATCTGAAGAAGTCCTGTTTTATGAATACCAAACTCATTTAATTGGGTTTTGTGATCTCTTCAAATGAATGGAAGATCGATCCCAAGAAGTTCAGAGCAATCATAGAATGGCCATCACTAAGGAGTATGTTTGAAGTGAGAAGCTTCCATGGATTACCCAATTTTTATAGGAAGTTCCTTAGGAATTTCAATGGAATTTTTGCACCAATGATAGATACAGTGAAGAAGAGACACAAGTCTTTTAAATGTACAAAAGAAGTTGAGAAAAGTTTCAATATATTGAAGGAGAATATAACAGAATGACCAATTTTGGTCTTGCCAAATTTCGGGAAGACATTTCAAGTAAGGTGTGATGCGAGTGGAGTTGCAATTGGAACGGTTTTGAGACAAGATAATAGGCCTATTGCAAATTTCAGTGAGAAGTTGAATGAGATTAAGGGAAAGTACTCCACATATGATAAATAATTTTATGCCATAATTCAAGGCTTGAATAAATTGAAGCACTACCTTATTCCAAAATAATTTGTCTTGTATAGCGATAACCAAGCTTTTCAATTCGTAACTAGACAAGAGAAGTTAGACCAGATACATGCTAAGTGGATGGAGTTTATGAAAAAATTCACTTTTTTTATTAAACATATTTCTAATAATGCTAACAAAGTTGTTGATGCATTGAGCAGGAGATGTCTGATTCTATAGGAATTCCAGGTCAAGACCTTAGGGTTTGAACACCTTAACGGGATGTATTGTAATGACCCAGATTTCAAAGAAGCATTAGAAGCATGTGAAAATAATTTGCTCAGAGATAGAAGTTAGTGGAAAAAAATATATGATCCAAGATGGATTGATGTTTAAAGGTTTCCAATTGTGCATACCAAAGTGTTCAATGAGATCAAATCTGCTATAGGAAAAACATAGTGGAGGCCTAGTATGACATTTTGCCCATGACAAGACGTTTGCACAGTTGAACAATTCATACTGTTGGCTAGGTATGAGAGCAGAGGTGAAAAGGTTTGTAAACAAATGTGATATTTTCCAGTATGAAAAATGAAAGAAATAGAACACTGGATTGTACCAGCCACTTCCTATTCCAGATAGGCCTTTGGATGCAATAAGCATGGATTTTGTGTTGGGATTTCCACAAACACAAAGAGGAAGTGATTCCATATTTGTGGCAGTGGATATATTTTCAAATATGACACACTTTATCCCATGCTAGAAGATGAATGTTGCAACACACATTGCAAATTTGTTTTTCAAGGAAGTTGTGAGACTTCATGGGTTGCCCAAGAGTATTGTCTCAAATAGTGACACTAAATTTGTTGGTCATTTCTGGAGAGCATTATGGAAGAAGATGGGGACATAACTATATTTTAGTTCAGCATATCACCCTCGAACAGATGGACATACGAAGGTGGTAAATCAGATCTTGGGAATTTTTTTGAGAAGTTTGGTCACTGAACATCATAGCCAGTGGAATCAAATTTTGTCACGAGAAGATTTTGCATATAATAACTCACCAAACAAAAGTACATGAAAAATACCATTCCAAATAGTGTATGGGATGATGCCAAGAGGGGTATCAGAATTGAGAGACATGGAGAAGAGTGATTTCATAAGAGTTGGAGAAGAAGACTTCACTGGAGAGATGTAGGAGCTTCATAATTAGATCAGGGAGCAGTTGTAGAACAACAATGCAGAGTATAAACATAGACTTGATCAACACAAAAGAGATCTTCAATTTGAAGTGGGAGATCAAGTTTTATCACACTTGAGGAAGGAAAGGTTCCCAAGAGAAACATATAACAAGATGACGTTGAAGAAGATTGGACCATGCAAGATCCCAAGGAAATTTGGTAATAATGCTTATGAGATAGAGCTTCTAGAGGATGTGGGAATATCACCCATATTCAACATTTCAGACATGTATCCTTAAAGGTAATATGGCATAGAAAGGTCTGAAAATCAAGAGAAGATTCAGTGGGAGAAGCAGATGCCTATAGGATAAAATCCACAGATGGAGAAGATCGTTGATTAGAGGATTGGCAAGAAGACCAGAAGGAAGACCTATTTTGAATATTTGGTCAAGTGGAAGGTGTTATCACCTCATATAAATTGGTGGAGATTTTTCTTTTTAGGTGATAGATTGTGGTCCAAAATTTATTTCTAAATTTTTGTAGGTAGGTTAGAGAGTCTATTTTCTGTAAATAAACTTAGAAAGAACTTTTGGATTTGGTTTGGTCAAGCAAAAGACAAAATATCAGGTTTCGATGGTTTAGGCGAGCCTGAAATGTGCTCATTAACCACCGAAATACTTCGTTCTCGGTAGTTAAGAGGGAAAAGCAAAAACACAGTTAACTACTAAAAAGATTTCAACGGAAAAAATGAAAAGCCCATGCTTTCGCATGAGCCAGTTGTTATTTGGCGTAATCATGAAGACATAACCACCAAAAGTCCATGGAGGTGGTAAGGTATGCATGTTCTTGGTGTATCTATCCAATGATTGATATCATGTTGTCCTTTTAACTACATTTGTCATTTCAAAATTAAGGCTCGGTGAAGACATAGAAACTCATGAGTGTTTCCTGACTAATAGAAATGATTAGTCACATAGCTCTTCACTATCTCCATTGATGAGGACACAAAGCCATTATGACCCCGATTAATCTCATATTTGATCTCCATTTATCTCGAATCTAGGAGTCAGTGTGACAGTCTTGAGCCCGTGATTTCATCAAGCAAGCGCATATTCAGAGACCATAATCTCGTTTTTGTGTTAATTGCCGAGTGGAGTTCGAGTTCAGCAGATCGTTATCAAGCCAATTGTCATACCAATCGAGCCAATTTGATTCATCAGGTAATTCAAATCCCATACTGTTTCAATTTAATTGTACATACCACCGAAACTCGAAATATTCAGCTTGTATTCAGTCAATCTGTTTTCTAAATTCGGTTAGTGATTAAGCTTTGTGATCAGAACTCTGAGTCACCCTGTCTCGTTTATTTTTCTTTGAGTCATACTCCCTGTCACCCTAAATCATAGAGTCTTTGTCTCCCTGGCACAAAGTTTTTCCTAAATTGTAGGTACAGTCAGCATTTACTAAATGCCGAAAGCAGGGCCAGTTCTAAGGGATGAATTGGATGGATTTTGGTACCTTGAGGCACACCCTCAGGTGGCCGAGTTCTTCAAGCAAACTAGAGTCTACACATATTGTGAAAAACTGGTAGATTTTCACCAATAGGAGTCTGAAATCTTTGCTATCTCATATGATGGAAGAACAACAATAGTGGGAAAGGATTAGTTTTTGGTTGATGAGGTAGCCATAGCTGAGTTCACTGGTCTCCCCAGAACAGGTGATTGCTGGTTCAAATTAATTGTGCCTTCAAACATTGAGTTTAGGTCCTACCTACAGCCTCTGCACAAAGATCTTATATGGAAAAAATACATACCAATGTCTTATCTGGAACCTAAGTGGCAATATCTCCTGAAGGAAATATTTGTTTATATTGTTCAAATAATGTAACTGCGAAGAGCATTCTTATTATTTTGTTATTGGATTAAATCCCCATT
>JASDQU010335903.1:0-12639 GCA_032191745.1 Picea mariana | reverse complement strand
TGAAGATCAATGAATTTGTTAGTAAAACTATCCCAGTTGGATAATTCTTGTCATGCCATTTCCGGTGGTATGTGGAATGTCACATAACTCCTCATGGTTTGAGAGTTATGGCCCTATGAAGATGAAGGACCCTCATATGTAGGCTTGAAAGTGGTCTGTAGTGATCTAGGGTGCATACATACGCGGAATGAATGAGGACACGATGCATACACTGGATGAATTCATGAAGACTTGTGTGTGAGATGGTGCTAAGCTCTTGAAGACTGAAGTAGGTTCCCGATCTACATTCTATGGGCTTAGATCCAGCATAGAAACTCTGGTATGGTTACATTGTTGTCTTGATGGATACTCTTGCTTGTTTTGTAGTGAATGCTTAAGGCATTCTTGGTATGGATGTTGTGATGTGGTTTGTGTTGGTTGATGGAGTGAGAAAAAATCTTATGATTTAGTTCTGATATGATTGCTATAGTATGCTGATTGTTTATACATGATTGAGTAGCATTCATATTATATTGTTGAGGAGCATGAGTAAGTTGTTGGAGAGCTTGGATGTGTTGTGACTGGTTATGGATCATAATGGATAGTGAAAGACATAAAAGAATGTGATTGAAGGTTGCAGAGGATCTGAGTTGATCTTGAAGAGAAAACCCTAAGTAAATCAGATGTGATACACAGACTTTAGTACATACTGGATGCATACATACGCAAGATGTACTACTAGTAGGGCACATACATACACGTGCTGCACTACCGACAGGTCACGTACCTATTGACAGATTGATATCTGTTGAGGATTGTTTCCTCATCTTAGTTGGTGCTGAGGGTGTAAGCTGAGTCTTTCATCATAGAGCTGGTGCTCTTGTAGAGTTGTACTATATTTAGTTGTTATTGATAAACCCAAGGATTGTAGTCCATAATAAAAAGAAAATTGTACATACATCTTGGTTTCTTTATGTTCCTTGTGGTGATGATTTATTGATGATATGTTGCTGATGTATGCTCACATTTAACTATTTATAAATGACAACAATAAGTAATGAGTAAATGGTGATTGCTAACTAATGAGTTTTGTGAAAGGGGAAGTTTTGGGAAAAAGAGTCCTACACTGTTCACCGCCCCCCTCTAAGTGTATTTGGTGTGTCCAACACAATCCATGCCTCTAGTGAAAATATGCCAAGTGTCAATTAAAAAAAACTCCATCACCATCAAACCCCCTCAAGCATGACATCAATCATCAAAAGATGATGTTTTGTCTCTCCTAGGAAAATCGTTTTGGTACTAGGGGTTGGATAAGATCCTCCATGATGTCATGTAAGCCTCCCAAGGCATGTATCTACGATCCGATGTGCAAGCCTACAACATCAAAACTATGGAATTATTTCCCCATGGAATCCCAAGCTAGGATTGTTCTCCCAAAACTGGCCACCAAGAAAGGTCCTGCAAAAAAAAAGGGTACACCCTCCAAAGATCTCAAGTAAAAGATATCATGAAAAGTGTAAACCACATATAATAATCAAGGCACCTAAACATGTGCCTCAAAAATACTTCATCAAATTAAGTAGATTCTAAAAAAACCTGTACAATTGACCAAGCTTAAGTATGGGAGGGGTGTCATAGAAGTCCTATTGGGTAGACCAAATCCCTCAAGTAGGGGATGTTACCAATGATGGAATTTCAAGGTCATGTATTGGATGATGAGGTGGAAGGGGTTTAGAATTGATGGTTTGATGAGTTTCATGACATACAATGGATTATATTATCTCATTTATGGGTGCCTTTGTAGAGGGTGTGTGGAACCTTTATTTGTGATGCACTTTTTCCATCTTCTTGTCATTATTTCTTTCATGTTTTAAGGAACAAGTTGAAGGCCACTATCCTGGCGTGGTGTTTAGATAATGACAGTGTCACTCACAAATACCTCATGAAAATGAGAAGGATGGCTCTTGATGAGACCCCATTTCTCTCATTTTTGTAGCTGAGAGCCACTTCCGTGGTTTGGTGACCAGATGATGGTAATTTCATACCACTAGATACCCATGATCATGATAGGTCGACTCATGATGAGACCTCCTATCCTCCAACTAACCCCTTAATCATTCATTATCATTTATTTTGTAGGTCCCCCTTTTCTTATAGAGAAGTGTTTCATTTATCTCTAGAGGATCCCTAGGAGAAGCATATGGAAGGTCTATATTTAAACTTTTATCTTTTTAGCCAACAAAAATCCCTTTGGGTCTTCAACCCCTTCTTCCCATGAAATGAGGTACATGCCCTTCTTGGGTCACCAAATTCAAAGGGACAAGAAGAAGTCAATATGATGGGAGTGTAATGAGCGGAAAGTGGTAAGTATGATCGAGAATGGTACGATAACCCCTTAAGGGACCCCCAATCACAAACCTTCCCCAAAGGTTGGGCACTTACTAGGAAATATGTGACAACTCATCAAGGTGAAACATGGTTAAAAGCATAATGTCCAAGCAATCGTTCTATAATCAAACGAATCTTAAATACAACATGTTTAAATTTCTCAAATATTAGGGTGATTACCTGCTAGAATACTTGACTTGTACCACATGGATCGAGACCCATATTCCTTCCAGAAGCTAGCTGGTGTGGTGGATGCACTGACACTGGATCCAAAATGTGGTGATAGAGTGGGCTTCTGTATGTGCATGTGGACACTGCTAGTCATGTGGTTTCTCATCACTCCATAACTGCAACCTGAGGGCCTCAAGACATCATCTCCTTAGTTATCCCACAAAATGGGGATAATAGGCCTTTATCCCCTTCTTCCCATGAAATGAGGTACAATCCCTTCTTGGGTCAGTACACCCAAAAATCCCAAAAGATAAGGATATGAAAGGATGAAATGTGGAAATTGATAAGTATGATCAGAAATGGTACAATGACTCGTCAAGGGGACCTCCCAATAGAAAACCCATCCCCAAGGGTGACCACTTACTAGGGCACAATTGTAGTGTCCCTAATAAAAACCCCTTGTAATTGCACATATAGGTTGGTTATCCGAATTGGTACCAAGTGTAAATGTAATGAAAATTTAGGTTGGTGAACCAAGGAAACTTGATTTTGGTGTTACGTGCATCAGAGTAGTGTGTGGAAACGTGTTAGCAAATATAGGTTGTGCACAATATATGTGTTGCGTGCACCTACACAAGTATGCACTTTTCACTATGTTTCACACACTTGGGTTAGTGCACGGGAATGAATGAATATACATAGAGACTGGAGAGCCTATGTTATTATGAGGCTGGTGATCCTTGATGTATATAGGCAAGTGTGCCTATCCATGTAATGGTAATCATGATTATTAATATAATATTGCATTTCTATGCACTGACTAACTCAGACGGAAAGAGATGGGGGGGATTACTCCATTGGAAAAGGGAAAAGGGGGTGAGTCATAAGTCTTAGGGAATACTTTATAATATTTTGGGGAAATTTGTGATGTCAAATATATTATTTTTTTTTATCCTAAGTTCCAGAGGGTAGGGAAATGGTCACCAAGTGGCTTAAATCTACTTTTGAAGGTGACAAGTGTCAAGTTGAAGGCACACAATTTATATTGTTGGAATTACTATATGTTAGGGGGGGATGGTATTATTATTCATGTTGCAAGCTCTCGTGGGAAGAAAGGGGTCGGACTATATGGGAAATATAATTATTACCTTATCTGCATAGAGAAGATTGTAAGGGGAGTTATGGGATATAATATGAGATATTGGTGAATATTTGTGTTGACATTCGTGAGCAGTCTCTCTGGGTGAGAGACTGGTTTTTGTGGAGAGTTTGTTAGAACCGTGGGCATACTCTCCTGGTGAAATTTTTGTTGAGGGTTGTTCCGTGGTGCGCTGAGTATTAGTCGTAGGGCTTAGTGAATTCTTGTCTGGCCTATCGCTAGTAACCCTGAGAAGGGAAGTGGGGAAGCCAAATGAATGGTGAGAAGATAAGGGGAACACTTCCTTGGGTGTGACAGGTGCATGGGGAATGAGGGAATGTAGGCTAGTTGCAGTAGCAGGCACTTAGGACTAGGAAATTCTGTTGATTTTCAGACCATAGCTTGTCGCTAGGAACCCTTTTTCCTCGGTGGAGTTGAACCCCAGCTCGGGGGTGACCTATTGTTGAAATATGATGAGCAACAACATTTATGGATGGGAGGAATGTTTGAGTCAAGACAATAGTTTGTGACTTTCAATTAAGATAAGTGCTCCTTATGTACTTATCTTGGTTACTGCATGCATTTTGTATATGATTGACATGGTTCAAATTCTTGTGTGTTTGTTGCATTTAAGTATTTTCTATTAATATGTTTAAATGTGGTTTGCACACGTATGTATGGTTCTTATAGCATGTATTTGTATATATCATTGATATTACAAATGTGGATAGTCTTACCTAGTAATTTAACCTTGTGATTTTAGTTATGAATCATCGAGAAGAGGATTGAGTTGTCAATGCACAAGATTGTACCTTATGTGTGTCAAAGGGATGAAATTCATGTGTGCATATTAAGGATTTAGACCCCGTGTATAGTGAATTCAGAAGTGGCACTTGAAGCCTAGATTGTTGTGCACATAGTTATGTTGTATGGTCAGTATACTGGTGCGTGCAATTGTTTGATTCAATTTTGTTGTGTAAGATTGTGTAAAAAATAGAATGATGCTTTTTCTTCTATAATTTGCATGGCATGACTCAATATGGGGCTGATCATGTCACTTCAAGTGAAAAGTACATAGATTGTGTTTAAAGTAGAAACTACACAATGGATTTTCAGAGTAGCATAGCTCAGTATTATGTTGTGGTTGTTACAGATTGGTAGTAGAACATGTGTAAGGTGGTAATGGGACTCAGTGGGAGACTATGTATGTTACAGTTTAGTATCAATTCCATAGGTTCAAAACTTGACTTGTATGGGCCAGAAACTAGAGTGAATATATGTGTGCGCTAAGAATTGGTACCGCGTAGTGCATAGTTTAGGTTGCATGAAATACCATGGTGCATGATACAGATTTGTGATGAACACAAATAAAGTGATGTGAAGGTGTTCACACTAGAGTTGGGATGTTAAAATTGTCCAAGAAATCTGAGTGAAAGGATTCTGACAAAATGGTTCATATTTTTCATGTAGTCGTTGCATGAAACCATCTAACAAATCTTAATTGCTTGCACATTTTGTAGAATTTGCAGTGAATAGAGAATGACACATTCATTGAGAAGGTTAAAAGAATGGAATATATGCAAAGGCATTATAGTCCTGATGATTAATTTGGGGATCTGTATATCCTTTTAGGTGTCGATGGTACAAAATCCAAGGAGGGGCACATGAACTTGGTAGAAACTGTAAAAATATTGCAGAGAGATGTCCATAGTTATAAGGCTGATAATGAAAGACTTATGAGAGCCAAGGAGAAACAATTTGAATTCAATGTCAAGCTGATGCAAATCCTGTATAGAATAGAAAAGAATATGGATAAGGAGACAAAGATAAGTAGATCAAGAATTCTTCAGTTTCAGGATGAGAAAAGAAGAGAATAAAGAAGTGTTGGTAAGCATTCTTTCAAGAAAGCATGCAATAATTCGAGTCCATATCCTATCAGAAATCATAAGAGAAAGACTGGGGTGAATGAACTACAGGGGGAAATAAATAAGATTAAGTCTCCTACCTTCAATGGTAATCATAATAAGGATGAATATGTAGAGACTTGGTTGTTGGGTATGAGAAAGTACTTCCAACTGCATAATTATTCTGCGCACGCAGAAGGGAGAATTGCTATCTATTAGTTAAAGATAAAGGCATCAATGTGGTGGGATCCATATGTGCAAGTGCAACACATTGATGAGAAGAAATTGACTTGGAGGGAGTTCAAGAGGTATTTCCATAAGAAATACTTAACCAAGCGGTACTATGATATAAAAATCAAGGATTTCTTCGAACTCAATATTGGGAGCATGACAATTGATGAGTACGAAATAAGATTTTTAGAACTGTTGAATTATGTGCCTTTTATCAAGGATGAAAAATTGAAGATTTAGATATATTTGAGTGGGTTTCCCTAATTTATCAGTGACAATGTACAATATGATAACCCTAAAATGTTAGAAGATACCATAAGGCATGCTAAGTTTCTTTATGATCAACAAAGGGGAAGATTGACTCTCCAAAAGGATTGGGAAGACAAGATGAAAAGTAAGATGGAACAGATGAAGAAGGGAGCTAAGCACCATTTTTTAGAAATACTGCGCAAGGACATGTGACTCTTCAGGAGCCTAGAATGTTGAAAACAATGGGACAAAAGTCATGGCAACAACCTATGTAGTGTTGGGGTTGTGGAGGAAATCATATGCACAAAGATTTCCCTCAAAGAGGTAATAAAGCAAGGAATGCACATAGTGTACATAAACATGCAACAATGGAGGACATGGGTAGAAATGTGCCAATGATTTAAGTCATGCTGGATAACAAGTAGGTTGAGTTCTAGTGAAACATAATCGAGGTGGAAGGTAAGATCAATGACCAACCCATTGCTATTTTAATATAATCAAAAGCTATTCATAGTTATCTAGATCCTAAAATGGTGGAAATATTCCATCTGTCAAGAAGCAAGTTGGGAAAACCTTGGTTGGTGCTGTTAGCTATAGGAGGAAAATGAAAATCAATGAGATGGCTAAGTCATGTCCATTGGAGATGAATGGACTGTGCACAAAGGTTGACTTCAATATTATACCTTTGGGCTCATAGGATTGCCTCATTGTTATGGATTGGTTGGATGAACATCATGTTGTCCTAGATTGTTACAATAAGGAATTCACTTTCCTGGATGAGCAAGGAAATTTGAGATCAGTTCAAGGAATTACAAGAGCTATGACTATTAGATAAATTCTAACATTATAGTTGAAGAAAAGTTACAGGAAAGGGTGTCAAGTATTCAGAGTGCACATGGAAGAGGCACCTAAGGATAAAGGGTCAAGTGTGGAAGATTGTGTAGTAATAAAAGAGTATGAGGATGCATTTAAAGAGATACCAAGATTGCCTCCAAAACGAGATATCGACTTCTCTATTAATTTGATGCTCGGAGAAACACTGGTATCCAAGACTCCATATAGAATGAGTACACCAGAATTGAATGAGTTGCAGATGAAACTTGAAGAGATTATGAAGAAATGGTATATACACCCAAGTGTGTCGCCTTGGGGTTCACCAGTTTTGTTCATGAAGAAGAAGGATGGTACATTGATACTTTGTGTCAACTTCAAACAGTTGAACAAGGTAACAATGAAGAACAAGTATCCTTTTCCAAGGATAGATGACACGTTTGATCAGTTTAGAGGCACACTGATATTTTAAAAGATAGATCTTAGATATGGATATCAAAAAGTGAGAATAAAAGAGGAGGACATCAGTAAGACTTCCTTCATAACAAGGTATGGTCATTACGAGTTTACAGTGGTGCCATTTAGGTTGTCGAATGCACCCATTGTCTTCATGTGTTTGATGAATGGAGTTTTCAGAGAGTATTTAGATAAGTTTTTCATTGTATTTTTGGATGACATTCTTATTTACTCAAAGTCCAAGGAAGAGCACGAGAAACACTTGAGGATGGTGTTGCAGGTTGTTGGCCCTTGACCATGTTTTGAGGATACTTGGTCATGTTTGACCTATTTTTGGGACTTCGACAGGTTGTCGAAGGAGGAGCGCAAGACGAAGCAAAGATCATAGGATCTCGACCCCTTTTTAGGGGTTTTTGGGTCTTTGGGATTATGTAATGGGTATGGGAACGTCGGCCCATGGGTTTACCCATGCTTAGGCCCACTGTTGTAATATACATAGAAGTTAGGCGATGTAGGAAAGGGGATTGATCAATCTATGTGATCGGAGGATTGTAAGTGCTTTGTGCATATTGTGTGAGACTTGCAGAGCTAAGTGCAAGTCATAGTAAGAGACTGTAGAAGGTTGCATGCTTAGATCTACTTGGAGGAAGGAGGGTCTAGCAAGATGCCCATATCTCCTACCCTCTACGGAGTAGGGTTTTTGAGGCTCTGTGCATGTAACCTATTGAAGAAGCTAATAAAGAAGACAAAGAGTTGGTGGACGTAGCCCCAAGGTGGGGGTGAACCACGTACATGTTGTGTTGCTCTGCTTTGTGCAATATGTTGATGTGATTATATTTTAATATGCTTAGTGCTTTGATATAGATAGATAGATTTGTTGATGCTTTGTGCTTAATGATGTATATGGATGTTAGGTCTGACTTAAATACATGTGCTTAGTACTTGAATTTGTTAATATATGATCTGATTTGTCATGCTAAGTACTGTTAGATTCTAGATCCAGTTGAATACTGCGATGCTATGATTAGGGTTTTGTCTGCAAAGTATATAATGGTTAAATATAAATGAATTGTCATTGCTAAGTGCTCTGTTAAGTGTTAGAATCACAGATTTGTGTACTAGATCAAGTTTCAGACATCTGAGTCCTGCAACCACCCCTGCCTCTACCTCGGGTGAGACTTCATCTGCTTTGCAGGTCTTGCCAAAAGGGCCGGTAGTTAGAGTTTTGTTGGTGTGTTTTTGTAGCGTTGAACCCTGGGTTTGCCCCTATGCCCTACAAATGGTTCCATTGCTGGGACTGATACTATGATTGCTGGGAACTGAGGAAGAAAAATATTTGTGCGAAGATCTGAACTAAAACTGTGAAAGATTTGTGAATAGAACTATTTCCCTAGTGTGCAACATTCAACTTGAATTGTGAAAGCTTTGTGCCAAGAAGAAGGGTCAGATCTAAAGAAAAAAGGTAAGGTCTGCAAGCTCTGTGCTATATTAGAGGTAAGAATAGTGAAAAGTTTCAGATCTAAAATCTTTGTTCTCTACTGAAGTAAGACAAGTGGAAATTTTTGTTTCAAAAGTATGGATCTAGGTATGTTTGATAAATTTTGTCCTAGATTGAAAATTAGGGAACAACTAGATGAAATAAGATTTTATATAAGTAGATCTGATAAGAATAGTGAAAAATATGTTATACCTATGTATAGAAAGAATGTTTGGACTAAAAAATGGATGCAGGATCCTAGAAATAAGTTTTTGCAGGTTAGCTACCATGATCCTAGTGTGCAGTACAGGAGAGGTTGGCGATCATTTAAGAGAAAGAGAGGATTAAACCTTTGTTACAATTGTAGAAGACCAGGCCATTCAGATAAGGAGTTTCCTGGTAGAAGATCTAGTTGTCTTTGCTGTAGAGCTATGGACCATGAAGTATTGGATTGCCCTAGAATGATTGCTAAGGTTGAAAGAATGAATATGAAAGAAGAAAACCCTAAGGTAGATCCAGAAACTAAGATTATGGCAGAGCCCTAGAAATAATCAGAGAAAGTATTGTTGCAGATGAAAGAAACCCTGAAGGATCATCGACATACTGACCTAGCAGAGATTTTTAAAGAAAAATAATTCATAGAAGAAAGAATAAGAGACTTCGACATTAATTGTGTTCTGGATGAGGAAACACAGGTGAATATCATGATCGAGAGAACTTGGGAAATTCTAGGAAAGCCTGCTATGATTCCTTCATTGGGAGAAATAGGATTATTTAGAGGAAAGTTGATAAAACTATGTGGAAGACTTACCCAGATATCTATGAGTGCTCAAGGAGCTTTGATAGAGGAAGAATTTGAAGTTGTTAAATTTATTGAGAACAATGCTCCCTTTTCTATGTTGCTTGGAAAACCTTGGATTGAAAGAGACCATGCTAGAAGGACAGAAAAAAAAGTATTAGAGTAGAAGAAGGAAGAATTAAAATATTTTATGGCTAGGAAGATCACACACTTGATTGAATAATAGGAGAATCAAGCAAAGCTATTTGAAACCAGAAAATTGGATGTCAAAGTTACAAGAATACCAGAGGACTCACAGAAGATTGCAGTACCTATTCTAGATACAGATGGAGTATTACCCCTGATTCCTAGGAAAATATCTCAACAACGCGAATTTACTCTGCCAAGAGGAGATAAGAATCAGAATGGAAAAGGGAATACCGAGACGAAGCTCACTGGGAAAAAGGATAGAAAGATAAGTAAGAAGAGAGCTAATATCGATAAGTTACAGAAGGATCCAGAAGGAACTTTGCAGAAGAAAAAATTGCAAAATTGGAACTTCGTCAAGATATCAGAATAGCGTCACATGGAACTTCACCATGGTGAAAAGATATAGCCATTGGGAATAGTATAACCATTAGACCGACCCCCCCGAATGGATAGAAAATCATTTATGATCAGACAACTCACCACTAGATCATTGGGACCATGCCGTAACAGAAAAAATTAAGTTAATTAAGGCTTCTTACCCATTGCAAGAGATTCGTTGCCAAGTATCTATTTATCCTGTCGTGCCATGTACCAAGAACACTTTTGATAACTATGAATCTGAGCCCACGGACTAGTTGATTTCGCACTGTGATCATCACGTTATTGCCATCTATTCCGTTGCATTGAGAAGTTACTCTTCAAACCTGAGATATTCAATCACGAGCGTGTATGTCCGAAGAACTTAGCGTAATTGACAGAATAAATTCCCTTTCCATGGAATGCAAGCAACTGAGTGATCACAATGCCAAAATGTATGAACAAATCACTGAGGATCCAAAATTGAAGGCACTGGAGTTGCAACTCTAGGAGGAAAAACAACAAGCAGAGACAATATAGGTGCAGTTGAAGCCCCTGTCAGCTGTGGAAAGAATGAAGCGATCACAGGAGTAGTGCATTGCCTAGCAGTAGGTCCACATTATTCAGAGAAGAGTTATGGAAGTGACGTAGAGACTCCAATCTATATATGATGAGGCTTACCAACTGTTCACAGAGATCGAAGGCCGAGGAGAAAAATTGGAGTAGATCATCACTAGAGTTGAACAACGACTAGAGGGACCTATCAATGAAGAAGTCATCCAAGAGCTCATTGTACAAGAGTCCTTAGCACAACAACAATTCAAAGTAGCTCGAGCCAATCTCGTGGATTTTGAAGCAGAGTTACCTAGACTAGAGTGACTCGGGATGAGTCATAGGTGAGTGTTGGGGTCCTATTGGACCTTGACCAAGTTTTAAGGATACTTGGTCATGCTTAAATTATTTTTGGGACTTCGACATGCTATCGAAGGAGGAGTGCAAGATGAAGAAAATATCGTGGGATCTCGACCCCTTTTTAGGGATTTTTGGGTCTTTGGGATTATGTAATGGGTATGGGAATGTCGGCCCATGGGTTTACCCATGCTTAGGCCCACTTTTGTAATATATAGAAGCTAGGTGATTTAGGAAAGGGGATTGATCGATCTATGTGATCGAAGGATTGTAAGTTCTTTGTGCATACTGTGTGAGACTTGTAGAGCTAAGTGCAAGTCATAGTAAAAGACTATTGAAGGCTGCATGCTTAGATATACTCGGAGGAAGGAGGGTCTAGCGAGCTGTGCAGATCTCCTGTCCTCTGCGGAGTAGGGTTTTTGAGGCTCTGTGCATGTAACCTATTGAAGAAGCTAATAAATAAGATGAAGAGTTGGTGGACATAGCCCCAGGGTGGGGGTGAACCATGTACATGATGTGTTGCTCTACTTTGTGCAATGTGTTGATGTGATTATATGTTAATATGCTTAGTGCTTTGATATAGATAGATAGATATGTTGATGATTTGTGATTAATGATGTATATGGATGTTAGGTCTGACTTACATACATGTTCTTAGTACTTGAATCTGTTAAGATCTGATCTGATTTTTCATGCTAAGTGTTGTTAGATGCTAAATCTGGCTGAATACTACGATGTTTTGTGATTAGGGTTTTGTCTGCAAAGTAGATAATGGTTAAATATAGATGAAATGTCATTTCTAAGTGCTTTGTTAAGTGTTAGAATCACATATTTGTGTCCCAAATCAGGTTGCAGACATCTGAGTCCTGCAACCACCCCTGCCTCTACCTCGGGTGAGACTTCATCTACTTTGCAGGTGTTGCCGAAAGGGATGATAGTTAGGGTTTTGTTGGTGCATCATTGTAGCATTGAACCTTGGGTCTTCCCCTGTGCCAACACAAGTGTTGAGAGAACATCAAATTTATGAAAAGCTGAGAAAGTGTTCATTTTATTAGTGATAAATTCATTATTTGGGTCATATTATTTCAGAAGAAGGAATAGTTCTGGACCTAGGGAAGATAAAGTCCATTGAAGAATGACCAACACCAAGAAATGTTGTATAAGTGAGATCATTTATGGGATTTAAAGGGTAATAAAAAAGGTTTATTGGAGGATTCTCATAGATTGTGCATCCAATCACATCCTTGCAGAAGAAAGGTGCACAATTTGAGTGAACACTAGATTGCGCAAGGAGTTTCCCTCACTTGAATAATTTGTTAACAAATGCATCGATTTTAAGAATCGTTGATCCAGATGCAGATCTCAATGTGTGCATGGATGCATGCAAGGAAGGACTCAATGGAGTCCTCAGTCAGAATGGAGATGTGGTATGCTATGAATCAAGGAAGTTGAAAGAGAATGAAATTCTTTGTGCCACACATGACTTGGAATTTGTTGGTTGTGGAGCCTGATTATCTTCCTGATTCAGAGGTCCTTGTTTTCAGCCGTGTTTATACCCCAT
>JASDQU010335901.1:661-10971 GCA_032191745.1 Picea mariana | reverse complement strand
TGTGATTGATGCTCATTATTTATGTTGTCCATATGTTGTATAATATTGATGATCACTTGAAGAAAGATTAAGAATGGTTTAATAGACTTAAAATTGTTTAAGCACAATAACCATTGATTCACCCCCCCTCTCAATTGTCTTAGTAATTTCAACAACAACGTCTTTCTAATCCGATGGCCATGCAAGACAACCTTGATGACTCTACACCAATGGGCACAACCAACATGCATGGCACCATTCTCCTCCCCTCGAGGTGACTAGAAGACATCTCAGATGATAGTCAAGTTCGCAATTTTGAATAATAGTTTGCTTTTCAGTCATGGAAGCATCCTTTTAATTTTTGTTTTATGGGATAGTTTTCAGTCATAGCAGTTGCTCTAGTTTTCAGGTTTTATATCTTTGTTTTGGCCCTTGGAGGCATAATGTATTTGACAATGATAATGGGTTGGAGCAGAGGCAGTTTCCATTTATGGCGACTTGAGCTCCAACGAACACTTGGACATATGTAATGGTTTTTATGACAAGTACTTTATAAAAGATTTATTTGCAAAAAAAAGAGGTGAAGAGCCAGAGTTAAAAGCCAAATATTGAGCTTGAGCAATACCCCTCGCTATGAGGCCAATGTCCCTAGTCCCTGGTTTGTCTATGAATATCTAAATACAGGGACTTGTTCAATAAAATGAACATTTAAAATAAAAGGGCTTAAAGGGGTAGTAAGAAATAGGCCAAGGATGGTAACTCAATGCTAAAGCTCCCTCTAAAAGGCTATTATAAGTAAAAAAATCCAAGCCAAATGAAGCTAGAGGAAAAAATAAATGAAAAATAAGGCCTATGCATGTCTAAGACTTTGAGGGTCGTCATTATTTCCTCTTTCACCTAAGTACTTATGAAATATGGGTTGTCTTAGGACTTGATGCACACATAAAGGTTAATATTATTCCCCTTGGTAAACCATAAGACTTAGGCAAGTATTAAAACTAACCCCCTTTGTTATGTTTTGCTAAGAGATGTCACCAGGTGTTAACAATTAATGGCTTGCTAAGAGGCTAGACCCATCACGTCAAGTGGGTATTGTGCATTGGGATGTGTGTACCATACTTTAAGGTCTGTGAAACTACCTTGGGATTTGTGATGCTACCTTGGGATTCATGTACTCTATTATGGCCATATCTTCAAACATTGGGATTAGCTACATTTGTCTTGGGATCCTTGTACTGCATCAAGATATCTGTCACCACATTAGGTCTATGACAATGCATCGGGCCATGACAAGGATGCCATGTCACCACGCATGCCACATGGACCACTTATACGCATCCTCCTTGCTCAATTGGACGTTACATGCATACTCATGCATTATTATTCCCCTCAACTCAAAAGTGGGGGGTATTTAATGCATTTAGAGGGTGATTACACATTACGAGGATTATTGCATGAGGAGATTTGGACCCCATGGTGATGGGGCACTTTATTGGGACATCTATTGGAGGAGTGCTTGACTTATGGAGCCCACACGTGCTTCTAGACATTGCATTTTTTATGGGACGACTCACATGTGAGGGTTTTTTCTTCTTCATATGGACAATTTCTTGGTTTGAGGGGTTAATCATGTGGACATTGGACCATTTAACTAGACCATCACCATTTGAGTAGACATTGGACCATTCCCTTAATGAAATGGACATCATTTTGAGGGGTGCACCTCTCATGGTTTCTACACTTATCCACACGTGTGGTCTATTATTGTACTTTTACCTCTTCTACCTAGGTCGTTCCACTTTATCGACACATTATGGGATGTATTTTTATTATTATTTGTATTGTCCATGGTTTTACCAAGCTACCGGTTTTAGAGCTCATGGTTTTGTATTGTATTTGAGGAGGGGCCTCACCTATAAAAGGAAGACTCCTCTGTTTCAAATCATTGGAGAATAAAGAAAGAGTTTTTTTGCTATTTGTCTTTAATGTTTTTTTCTATTCAAGTAAAGTTCCATGTTCTTCAAAGGAAATCAATAGTGTTGTAGCATTTGAAGAAGAAAGGGTTTTGTGCAAGGAAGGAGAAGCCAAAGAGGTATGAGTTATTATATGTTTTTTGCTTTTCCAAGTATTCTATAGGTATGCATATGAATGTATTTAAGAGGAATATCTTCATGGTTTTGTCTTATTACTTCATGGTATATTAAAGAAACCCTTGCTTGACCTTGGTTATTTACTACATTAGATTTAACCCCCTTTAGATCTACTATCCCTCTTCTTTTTCTAGCTTGATGCTCTTCTACCAACCCTAGGTGAGAGAAAACTTCAACATTTTGTCTAGAAAACATCATCAAGATAGGAAGACCCCATGGCCCAATGGTAGGCAAACATCTTCACCTATTCTTCAGTCAAAAATATAATTCCATCCACCCTTTTTAATCTTTTGAGCTTCACTGCATATCCTTCTAGCATTTTCTTCTTAGTCAATTCCTCTTCTTGATATCATTAGCCAGCATTCAAGGGTTTGAAGTGTTACTTTGATGCCTATCTTCATCTGGTCAAACCCTGGGGCTATTTCACTATGCTTGCAAGTCCAATCATCACTCATTACAACCCTAACAACTTTTGTCTGGAGTCTATTAATATACTGTACAAATTTTGCAAGGTCTCCATGGGTTCAAACTGAGGCATATCTACTATTTTAAGGGACGTTGCAAGTCCTACATATTCTGGATTGTCCCTGCTACCAGGTTGTACCTCGAACTCCTTCAACGATTTGAGTCTTCCTTGGATACTTGCCTTTATGAGAGCTCAATCGACACCTATTTCTTTGCTGCCCTGAGTTTGCAGGGTTTCCAAGAGCTAAAATCAAGGTTTATCCTGCCTCTTGGAAGGTCGTTGCAAGATCCTTTTATCACAAATTGTCTCAACAACTAAATTGCCCCCAAAGCTACCCCAACGACTCGGTATTGATCTGGGATGTTTCCTACACTTGCTTGATGTCTTAACTGTTTACCCTACTGTCAAAACTATAAAATACGCAGAGGTAACAAAGTGCCCATTTGACAGTTATTTATTATAGCTTTTCCATATTTTTGGGCTTGGTTGATCAACCATGTTATGACCCTATCCCAACCACTCCTAACGATCTTCCTAGACCTTGTGTCATTCCACTGATTTGTTGGTTGTAAGGATCAATTCAAGCTACAATAATGATTTCAGAGCAATGACTTATTTGTATTCAGAGTGATGTATGAATAAATCTGGTCAATGATATGGTAACATTACTCTAAATCTGGTGGTAAATCCATTGTTCTTTTATAGCAGTAACCTTTCATATGATGCATAGTATATACATAATGGTTTGAAAGGTCATAAACTCGTCGATTGTTGTTGTATAATTCTTTAATGCTCAAAGTATTTCATAAGTACTTGTTATGCACCTTGTAAGATTTTAGTCAGTTCATGAATATTATCTTGTGAGTGAATCACATGCTTAGTACCTAACACAATTTGCATTGAATACTTTTATGGATAAATGGTGATATTGAAGGGTACATGGTTTGATATATTGATGTTGTGCAACACAAACATATTACATTGAACGTTGTTTCTTGAGTCATAATCTATTTGACACAACTTGTCTTCTCTCGCTTACCTTGAAGCCATTCTTTTGAGAAGTCAACCAACGCCAACTAGGTCTCTTGCCCTCACCTGACCTTATCATTGTTGATGATTGCAGCTTCATGAGACATTCACCAGGTCATTCTCCTCTGGACTGAGTTGAGATGATCTATGGGAACACCCATGTGATGGGTGTGTCATACTCCTTTGGACTGAGTTGAGATGACGTGTGTGGTCTCTTGTCGTGCTCCTCTAGACTAAGTTGAGACAACTTGAGATGGTCTCCTGTCAGACTCCTATGGACTTAGTTGAGTTGATCTGTTGAGAGTGACATCCCTGTGGCTGAGCACAGGTGGATGTGTCCCTAGTGGCAGAGCACTAGAGGATGTGTGGATCCCTTGCTATATTGTCTAAGAATAAGATTATTGTGTAACCCTAATTTGTATTGTAAAGGGTACAAGTCGGCCCCACCATGTAAAGATAATTAATATTGTGTAAAGATTAATTATATTTCTGAGTTGTACAAGTTGGCCCTATTATGCCAATAGACACATCCATTTGATGTGCTAGGGCATGCATAAATAAGAGTTAGATCCCCATTGTGGATCAACTCACTCACACTTGTTTCATTATCTCAACGCCTACTTGTAGGGTCAAAGTGCGCGATTTTTCTCAATCATAGAGCACCCTCTTGTGTGCAATAGGGTTTGTGGTGAAAAGGTGATCTTCTATTGACTCTATAGCAAAAGATTGTTGGGTTTTTCCCTTGATTGAGAAGGGTTTTCCCAGGATAACTTATTGTGTTCTTGTGCATGATTATTCTTCTTGTGATCTTGGTTATTGTTGATGGTTCAAGTTCATGCTAAATTGAAATAAACTACATGTGCTTGAGCTAAGCATTAAAATTCAACAATCACAGCGATAGGACTTAGCTTAACCACACAGATCCCCCCTTGGCTTGGTTTTCCTAGCATAAAGAGTGGAGTGAATCACATAGGTTACAAGTAATGATTCACTTGATAGTATCTTTAGGCTTCCCCACGAAGTAAGGTTGGACTTTTCCTTTAGGTAATGTCTGAGCGATAACACCTCCCTCCCATGAAAAACAACCTAAAAAGAAGAAAAGCATTCAAAGTTATTTTATTACACCTTCCCCCACCTTGGCCAATGTAAATGCCTCTCAATCTCAACAAAGTCAAACTCAACCCACCCTAGATGACCATTGGAAGAAGCAATACAAAAAAGTTGCTTATGAATACATAGCTAGATGGTGGTATGATGCAAAGAAGTTTTGTCCATAAATGAATACTTGAAGGGTTTTAGAGAGCCATGGGTCAAAACAAAATTTGTTGTCATGTCAGATGGATGGACTAATGGAAGAATCCTACTATAATCAATTTCCTTGTCTCTTGCCCACATGGAACCATTTTTTGAAATCAGTTGATGCATCTAATAAGGTGAAAGATGTAAACTTGTTATTTCAACTTATAGATGAGAATCTTATGGAGGTGGGAGTGGCAAATGTTTTTCAAATCATCACAAAGAATGCCTCTAATTATGTTCTTGCTAGTAAGATGTTAGAGAGAAAATACAAAACTATATTGTGTACTCCATGTGTTGCACATTACATAGACTTCATGCTTGAGGATATATGAAAACAAGATTGGATTAAGAACATTGTAGAGCATGCTAAGAGCTGATGTTGAGGATCCGATTTCCAACAGTGGTGATGAGTTTGATAATTGATCAGTGATATGGAGTAGGCCACTAGCTTGTAGCATGTTGTTTTTAGGACTCTAAAGGCCATTTAGAGCCTCTGATTATGTATTTTGTTTCATATATGTATTACACTCAATGTCATTTTGATATATTCACCCTTACATGGTATATACATGAGCAAACTTTGCATATTTTTCCTCTAATGGTTTGGAATCATGGTTTGGAATCTTTTTTAAAAAATCATTGAAATTTTAATATTTTATATATTTTTTAATTAACTGAATCATAAAATTCAAACTAGTCCAATTCAATGTCGAATCGAAGTCGAAGTCCAAGTTGACCCTCGATCGATTCCAAGTCCAAGTTCAAGTTTTAAAACATTGATAAATAAAAGCTTTCCAACTAGCTACCACATGTCACACTCGGAGAACCATTAACCACCTACTCAAGACTACATTTGACTCATCATCCTTCACCCACTAGGACATGGAACCACTCTATCAATATACACTTGGAACCATCATCACACCCTATACCTGCCAAAAATAGAAACTACTAAATATAGACATGCCCCAAAAAATCAATCTATATCCAAAAATAGCAAAAAAATAGAAAAGATTGAAAATGAAGGTAACAATTGTGAGAGTTGCCAAATACACACATCTAAAAACAAACACTGTTAAAAATAGCAACATCTCAAATTTCAATGAAAGCAATCTCATTAGACTCACTTTTTTGCAAGGAACCCAAATAGGTGCTCAAAATTGACATGCAAGCCCTAAAAAGCATACTACTAAAAATAGCAATGTCATGAAACTACCTGCACATCACCCAAAACAGGCTCGTCCACATAGTGGGATTGCATGGACAAAGAATATGTAAAAATCTCAGACATGCAAGCCTTGGAACTCTAGCTCCGAAAATAAGCAAACTACTAAAAATAGCAATTCTCAAAATTTGATGAAACTAACTCTAAAAAAAGCTCTAATCACTGTGAATGCCTAGATGTACCTGTAATGGAACCAGCCTGATGGAATCTTGTTGGATCTTAACCCTCTAATTGCACAAGCAAATTTGGGGATTAACACACACAAAGAAAAGAAACCATCTAGAACAAGAACAACTGAATGATTCACATTTATGCAATACAACTTTTGATTGAGGTGCAACCAATTGTTAAACAAAACACTTGATGCAAATACCATTATCTTAGAGAAGATTGATCCATCCTTGGAGTGGATAGTGGAGAGTCAACTAGTAGCATTTATAGATGATGATTTGAGTTGAATGTACTTGGAGCTACCACAAGATGCTATGAACACTAATGTTGGACATAGAGGATCCAATCAAGATGCTCATGATACTAATGTAGAGGATGATGAGGATCTCGATACAAGGGATAATTTGGATGATACGTAAGTATTAGCTATTTATTGTAGCATGATGTTTTTTGGACGTTGGAGGCTTTATGTTTTTTGTCTCAAATTTATATTGCACTATGTGCCATTTTGCTATATTCACCCTTACATGTTACATATGTGAGCATATTTGGCATCTAATATTAGACAATGATGCAAATGAATATATTTTTTTAATTAAAATTTGAATATTTTATGTATTTTTTAGTGATCAATTTTACAATGCAATTTTGCAACCAGTTTTGGTCCAGTTCATCATTGTGAGAATTCCAATTCTGATAACTTTGGTTAGAATATCATATATAATCCATCAGTGGAATAGAAGAATGTTAGCTTCTATATTGTGCTTGTTTGGTTTGAGACACTCAAAATAATTGCATATGTTAGCTTGTGCATCCTATGTTTTGGCAAAGGTTTGCACTTGTACCAAATCACCCTTTTCCCTCCTTGATAAAGGGAAAATAAATTGAATCAAGCCTATTTTTCAATCTAGTACCATTGCACCAGCAGCAAATCAAACAAGATCTTAGATAATGGTGTTTTGTAACTAAAGAGTTGAATTTAAAAAATAGGCCTCAATGAATTAACAATTTGCACAAGGAAACAGATATAATCAATGGAAAATTACACCAAGCTTTCTTAGAGATCATAAGGTGGATGAATTGAGAAACAAGTTTTTAAATGCTAGTGCAGTAAATCATACATTCTGTGCAATGATGATAAGACACTAAGTTTATTGTTAGAACATGCATGTATGAATATCTTGTCATCAGAACACAAATATAAGTCCTTGSAAAATACTATGCATTTCAAACAAATCCAAAACAGGCATACCTTTGTAGAGTCAACAAGCATCCCCATGTCTARGGCATCCACAACCCACAAGTCTGTAACCAACGTYTTTTTATCCTTTTTTGCAACAGCACAAATTGGGTCATCCTGTGAGGCAAAAAAACATGTATTGAGGTACAAATCTGACAGAACCCATAAGTATACTTTTATTGCTTTATCTAAAGCAGGTTATTGGTGCTTATAATTTGTACCACAGTCTACATAAATATGGTTTATATTATGGACAGTTTGATCATTGCTGATTAACATTAASTGWTACAGATAATCCAAGAAGGACTCATCATTGGAATTATAGCCTAGATTTAACTTTCATCGTCCTCTATCCCATTGACTATAATGACAAATCTTCTCTCAACTTTCCAAGATAACAATCTCTTAACAGAGGCTGTTGCAGTTTGTTGTTCATAAGTATCATGCATGATTCTCAAGTAAAGAACCTGTCTACCCTTATCTAACTTCTCAAGAGTCAAAAAAGGAAATAACTTCCTAGCAAATAATATTGTGTTTCCACAGCATATCTCCCCTTCCCAACATTTGATGAGACAAAAAGGACTTATATTCACCCCTCAATAAGGAACATGGCAGCCAGTAATCTTGTTGTACATTTTTTGGGACCTCTATGATTCATTAAATAGTTGTGCCTTTCTAGCTAATAACAGGAGTGTGAATTCAGGGGTGGCAGGTGTGGGGGGGATTGTTTACGATCCCAAAGAAAATCAAGAAGCAAGTTCCGAATGGGGATTGGGAGAAGCTTCCAATAATCAAGCTAAGGCTGTAGCTCTCTTCCAAGGACTTAGGATCCTTGATGCAGGAGGATCAAGAGCCTTGTGGTTATTGGTGATTCATCGATTATCATAAAGTTCATGCAACACTCATCTCCTCCGGAGGACTACAACATAGCAAGGCTTATATTCAGAATACAACAAAAAGCAGAGTAATTTGAGATGGTAAAGTACTTCCATATATTGAGGGAACATAACAAACAAGCAAACTCTTTGGCCAATAGAGCAACCAATTTGAGTGCAAGAGTTCTTAGGAGAAAAGGAAGATCTATATCCTTTTCCCACATCCCTTAGTGCAAGTCATAACATTCATAGAGCAAGGTTATAATGGTGGATACATCACAAGTGGCATGTTGCATTAACAACAAAGAAAGGAGCATTGACATCATCCAAACATAAGGTACCTTCTCACATACCATCCCCGATGGTAACTCAAGATATTAAGTGGGGAGATATGACTCTAGTTTGGCATGGTCGGATAATTTTGTTTCTCAACCGGATCTATCTCGCCCTAGTCCAAATTGGGGTAAGAGAAGACCATGGCCTCCATTGCTTATCCTTCTTCCCTGTTGCAGGTAATCATGGGCTATGTTGGAGTTCTATGAACCGGCCCCCTGTTGAATGCTTTAAAGGATTTGTGGACAAGGTTCTCTTCCTCTAGATTATTGGAGTCGACGGGACGTCGTCTAGGGATTGAGCTTTTAATAGTCTTCTTCAAGTCTAAACCAATGTCGCATTGAGTGCATTGTCAGGCAAAAGCTAGAAGAATAGGAGGATGGGGGACCATGTTGAGTTTTGGGTACCTTGGAAAGTGGTCCCCTTTAGTTATTGAGTGTCTAACTCAAAGGGGGGGAATTTTTACCCTCACCACTTTACTTTATGTTATAAAATCAAAGTGACATTATTTCACTTAAGTCAAGTGACTTTAATAACATAAAGTGACTTAGGAGACTTAAGTCATTTTGGAGATTTAATCTCCACCATTGATTGGAGGTTTGGCCTACGATCTAATCTTGGCCATTGGTTTTCTAGGTTAGCCTAAGGTTGAGGCTAAAGGAGGAAAAAGGGGCAAAGGAGGCATTCATTGTTCACTTGAGAGAGTTGAGTGAAGGAGAGGAGAAGAGAGAAAGCTTGTGGAGGAAGAAGGGCACAATCTTGAGATGAGAGGGGCGCATGAGAACTTGAGGGCACGCTTGTGAGATGCAAAGGGTAAGGAAGCTTGAGGGATTGCAAGGCTTGAAGAGGGGGCACACCAAGGCAAAGAGCGCACCATCTTGGAGTGTGGGTGCACTTGCGAGAGGCAAGGGCACACTTGAGCTAGAGGGGTGCATTATTGGATTAGGGGCACACTATAGCAGGCAAGCAGTGAAGCAAGGCAAGAGGGGCGCAACACCAAGGCAAGGGGCACACAAGCTAAGGTAAAGGGGCACATCTCAAGTCTAGCAGGCACAACAAACAGAGTGGTGCATCTTCCAAGAGGGGCGCAAATCCCAAGGAGGACACAAGTCCCAAGAAGCTTGTAAAGCTAAGCTTGAGAGGAGCTAGCTTTTGTATCAAGTTCCTTTGTGTATTTCCTTTGTTGTTCGTTTGCTTGAGATCTCCATAATAAAATTTCTCTTCCGACCGGTTTCCCCCATGGGGGTTTTTCCAAGGTCATGTTGACCAAAAATATGTGTAAAGATTTTGTGGTTTGCATTCTTTTATTTCAGCAAGTAGGTGGTAAAGATCCTAGAGGTGTGTTTTCTGTTTTAAGGTATTTGTATGTGCTAATCATGGACAGCAAAACTTCCTAAATAAACCCATGCAAACAACAGCCTTAAAAGAGCATTAAACCATTTACTTAAGGGTGGATTCAGTGGACTAAAGAACAGACCTGTTGGCTGTCATAAAACAGCAAGATATCAGATCTGAAACTCCTTGAAAACAGTGCCCAAACTTG
>JASDQU010335893.1:0-10671 GCA_032191745.1 Picea mariana | reverse complement strand
AAAATTACAAAATTTACAAAATTTTCTACTATATCCTTCTTCTAAGGTTATTACAAAATCAGAATAAGAAAGAGAAAGAACAAGGAATGTTGGTTTTGAATGTGGTTTCTTCATGGCTTTTCTAGCTGCATGTTTGTTTCCTGAGGAATCTCCCTTTCATGCATATGCACGTCAACTGGAAAGGGTTTTGTTTTTACTTGGACATGTGACTTTTCAGACCCTTCAATGACAATTTGTGGTATTGTTGATTGATGGCTATCAACTAGTTTTTTTTATTCATAGGGTGTAAGATTGAAAAAATGGAAGTCTTTCTGGTAAGCTGATGGCCCCTCTGACTACTCTATAGGTGCCTATGGTAATTATTCAAATGTTGTTTGATAGAAGGTTAGGGATGACTATATTAAATGAGTAGAGAAAATTTTCCATTCCTCAATCGAATGTTGTGGATCTATTTCCATTGCCTTAATTTTTCATAGAAGTTAAAAATTTTTGGTTAAAGGTGCTTCATTTACTGAGTTCAACTATGGGTTGATATTTTCCTTTGTTTCCTCAGTTTTTGATTTTATTTTTTTGAGGTGATTTATAGCTTGGTCTGTTATCATATGAGCTATGATTTCTTCCTTTATCCAGTCTTTTTGTTTTTGCATCAATTCTATCTCGATTGTTTTTTCTTTTGCTAACTAGCTAGTGATAACTTGCTTGGATTTTTCATCAGTAGCGAAAATTTGGGTTGCTACCAAGTAAGAAATTGCAGTTTTATGCACTTTAGGTTTGTTGTATGTATAAGAGAAATTTGAGATCCAGTTTTTGAGTATTTTTCTCAAAAAAGTTTCCTATGATTTGGCCCTCTCGACTTGGTCTTGAATCCCCATATTTTTTTTGTTTCAGATTGTAAAATTGTTGTTTTATACTGGGAAAGTATTTACTTGTTAGTTCTCAATTTCCAACTGCTTTGTTGTTTTAGATCCTTATTTTCCTATCTCATATGGTGGATTTCTTCATGGTTATTGGTTTTTTTTCTTTTAAATGAGTCGATTAATTGTTTTATTGCAGCTAATGGGTCCACATGTTCTATTTTTTGTTCTACACCCAATTTTTCTTTTGCTAAAAGTGTGCATGATTTAATATCCATTTTTCTTTACTTATTCTGGCCATAAGTTGAGTACCATCTCTGGTATCTCTCTTTCACATAACAATTTATTCCCTAGATACTCAAGTATATAATTCCATTATTTGTTAAATAGATGTAACCTATGGATTGAATGTTGTTTTTTCATGATGTTATGTCGAATCAATCGATCTAAATGTTGTAAAAGTGATGACTTTGGGGTTGGTGCTCTTTAGATGTGTAGTCTTTATATTTTTTGGGCATTTTCCTCTCTGTTCCTTTTTCTTGTCAGGTTCATTGTCGGTGCCTTTATTATTTTTATATTTCCCTTGAGTCTAATCAACATTTTCCTCCATTTCTCCCTGATTAATAGGGTTCGTGCACCCTGATTGTCTCCCCATAATCGTGGGATCATTTGATCTGTATTAGTGTTGTGCTCAGGAGGGTTTGACTGATTCGTATGAATATTTCCAAGGGAGAGAGATTTAGGAGGAATATATGACCTTGGATATTGAAGGTTTAGACATTGGTTGTGTATCATCCATTCTAGTGTCAATTGGTTCGTCAGTATTTGGACCTGCTCCTTATGTTATATTTTCAACTGATTTATTTTGTTTGTATTGGTCATTTATTGGATAGGATAGAAAGGTAATAACCTCTTAAATTATGAAATTTGGCCTATTGCCAATATTGTTTTTATTGGTATCCTCAGTTTTATCACTGAAATTTCGTCTGCACAAGGTTACAAGAACTCAACATCGTCAAACAAAAATGAGGTGCATCCATGGCCTTTTTATATAATTCCTTTGGGTTATTGTTTAACTACTTTGTAGTGTGAAAAGAGGCCAATTAGGGCATTCCTAGGTCTTTGACCAACCCACCAGTCGGATCCAGTCCAGATTTGAGGGTCAAATCGGCTTGCGAGCTAAACCATAAGTGGGTGGGAGGCCGACCAATTCTTATTACCCCCCACCCCCTTGTCAACAACCATACCCTGTTGCTATCCCTCCACCCATCAGTGGACCACTGCCGACATCCCCCATACATCCACCTATTCAAGCAAACTATGGTACTCCCTCTACCTCAGCTTATAGTACTAGCGAAAGCACTACGCCTTCCTATGTATTGTATGGATCGTTACCACCACAAAATCCATACTTCCCATTTCCTGGTCCCCCACAACCCATATATCCCCCACATCCTCATGCGGAGGTGAATTTTGTTCAACCCTCTGTCATTCATTAATACCAAAATTTCGAACAGTTGAATACAACCAATCCAACCCATCCGTCAAACAATACCAAAAAGAAAGGACAGAACAGGAATAACAACAACCCAGGTCAAGGTGGGAATCAACCCCAACAGAACCAACCTACTGGGGGAAACCAATACCAAGACCCCCAAGGGGGCATCAATACCAATATACCACACCAAGGGAAGAACAACAATCTTTGAACTAACTTTCCTTGTGCCATATGTAATGAGTATGGACATTACACTCATCATTGCCCCCAAATTCCTAACCTCCAACGGATGAGGGAATCCATGCACTCACAAGGCCCTTTGACACCAACTGCCCCTCAGTAGGCCCCACAACAATACGTGAAACAACCCCCCCTAGTCGTACTACAGAACCCCATTCCATACCAAGGTATGATGAACACCCAACAAGTGATCAACCCTGCCCCACCACAAATGGGGCAATATGCAACCCCGGGTGCCACTCAACCCAGGAATTTGGTTGATCGCAATATCCTCATCACCAGTGAAGAAATTCTTCTCCAAACTCGCAATCATCAATATGGTATGCCTCCTGACTCTACCCCAACCACCTCAGAAACACAGCTAGTTACCACAGGACAACCATTGATGATTCCACGTCCTAACATGGAGCCCATTCCTCGCATACCACGTATGCCTTTACAACGGACTGTACATAACCCTCATGCTAAGTCTGCTCATTATTATAGTCTTGTTGATGACTTAGCCCAGTCTCCTACAGCCATATTTGTATTGGAGGTCCTCCAAACCTGCCCATCACAGAGAAAATCCTTTCTTTCTGCCTTGGTGGCAATCGACACAGCTAACACCCAGCTAATCACATTTGATTCAGATAACGGAGATGTCTTCCCGCCCAAATAGATTTTAATATACCAGTTAAGATCTGGAACACCACAATTTATAAGTGTATCATCGATGAAGGTGCATCCACCTGCATCATGTCTAAAGATGTATGGCAGAAAATTGGCTCCCCTGAGCTAGTACCCTCTACCATCACCCTTCGAGCTTATGACAGTCGACCAACATCTTCCACAGGGCTTTGTCAAAATGTCCCAATAGAACTTGGGGTAAAAACCATCCTCATTGACATTGAAGTTATTGATGCCCAACTTGATTACAATATCCTGTTTGGATGCAACTACATGTATGCTATGAAGGTGGTCGCCTCTTCTGCGTTTCATATGATGATGTTCCCCCATAATGGGAAGATCGTCACCATCAAACAAATTACACATTACGAGCCTAACCATTCCACCAACATCGATAACATCCTCCCCCTTGTTCATGTTAGCCCGAATGATTTTCCAGTTGCCAACAAAGGCCCTAGATTATTCCAAGACCCACCCATGTTAGGCACTTGTTAGGGAACACCACTATTCCTAAACCCATCTTTTTCAGCACAAGTATGTGTAGTTTCCTCTAAAGGAACTGACATGGAGGATACCCTTCCTCCTAGGAAGGATTCTATCATATCTGACGTCCCACTAGTCGCAGATCTCCCCCCTCATGAGCCTCCTGTGAACTCATCGACTCCACCAGTTCACGAGTTCACCTCTCCCCAGGGCCATATCCCAGTTTGGGAGACAATTCCCCAAGCCATTACTCAAACCCCCTTCTTTTACCCTCCACCAGGCATACACACTTTCCAAGTAGCCACAACACTTACTCTCCCTAATATGGTGTTGGAAATTCCAGTTTGGTATTTACATCCACCAGAGATGGTTCCTCAACCATCCATTCCCCCCCAAACAGAAGGAATCCCAATGACGATTCCCATACTTACTCCCACCATACCCTCTACACCCCCACTCGCTAACTTCTCTGCCATAGTTGGGGGCAAGTGAAAGAAGAAGGAGCCCACAGCTCCACTCCCCCCATGCATCCAACCTCCTTGCACGCTATGTGAGAAAGATGGACACCCAACCCACAAATGCCCATCTCTACCTGAGTTACAGAACCTAATTCCCCTCAATCCAACACCATCACCACTCGCCACTATAGCAAGTACTGTCGCTACCTCCCCTAACTCAAGTAGAAAAGGGCTACGCACCAAATTCGCTTGCACCATATGTTCAGATTATGGCTATTATACACACCATTGCCCATTTATCCCATATGTCTGCCACACATTAGCCGCGACACGCTACACATATCTTCCTAAGTTTCCTCCGACACTCCATACCAATGCTCCTGTGAATGTGATTCATTATACTTCTTCATCAATCCTCAAGCAAAGGGGAAGTACATGTCCTCCCCCCAAATTATCGCTCGATCGTCCATAGTGTCAATAACACTGGGATAGCATTATGGACCCACCGTCCATATCTAAGCCCTTTTCCCACTTTCATTTTTTGGTAAAAGAGCCCATAAGCTCTGTCCTCCGAACCACCTTCGGCCTCTTATACAAACATTTCCATCTGGTGATCATTTTCCCATTTTCCTGGCAGAGCATCTGCCCATGACGCACTCAGGTATGCATGCGCATATTCAAAATTATCAAATAAATGCTCATATGTTCTATTCTCTTCAGATATTGTTCACGTCGGGTATTTGGTTTTCATGTGTGCAGGTACTTGGTCATCATACATCAACACAACCCCTTTAGGTATATACTCAACACTGGCATGTAGTCATTCCCTATGTATCTCACTTACATTTCCAGTCACACCCTTTGACATTTGCCTCTAGGATCCCCATTTCCAGCTCTGCAGTACCAACACCTCCCTTTTCATACTCGGTACTGTCACCCGGTAGCACTCTTACCCACATGAGTTTTCCCATTCATAGCACCCTTTTGTGCTTTTGACACTCATGCTATTTTTTTTCAAAACCCTTTAGGTATGGGAGTCCCGATAGTCTTACATCATGACGCGAATCAACCGCATACTCCTTCTGCTCATTTTGCTATCTTTCCCAACGGACTCCCAGATTATCTCGCCATAGTTCTATGGTTGGGTTGCACATACACAGTAGCATGAACCCTCCATTTCATCCACAATCCATCTACCCATCTGCAAATCTTCCTTCATTCCACCTACCTCATACAGAAACCCACCCATGGGTCCCCCACCCTTAATCAATTCTCCGATCAAATTATGCCCTACCCAGGCCCACCATATCACACTGGGGCACCCGTTTCTGTATTTGTACACTTCCCCCCAATTATTCATTATTTATTGTACAAACACCTTTATTTTCATTCATTACATTACCTTTTTGTCATCACCTTTGGGCGACCTACTTCCCTTTTTTTTTTTGGCCAACCGCAACCCATGTCACCCTTGGTTGGAACACTACCTATTGTCCACCTTTATTGGCATCGTCCATATCTTCATAGTACCCCACAAGCCACTTACCTCTACCCTCTGAATTTGTTCACCTTGTCCTGCCTCTGGCACAACTTATCCCCGGTCTTGTCATCCCCCTGACACTCGACCTCATTGAACGGTTGCGGCCAATTTTTATCTCACACATACTCCAACCAAGGGCAGTCTTGAGTCTTCCCACATCTTGACTTCGTCCATGTACCTCCTCCATTTCCTCACCTCACCGAGTAGGTTTCACGAAGCCATTTTCTTCTGGGAGTCGCGTCCCCCTTTTATATCGACATTAGCACAGTTTTCTAGAAGGGTGACAATATCTTGATTCTCATTATCCACTCAATGAGATATCTCGGACGAAACATGGTGAAACACCATTTCTCCCTGCTGTCATTGATCCCCATAACATTTGACACCAACACTTTCTCATGTTACGGTGGGTCTTACTTTGCGACTATTGCAGTTATTTCTTTCATTTTTCGAAGACCTCTGAACTTGGTTGGGCTATCAATGCCCACATAATCGGTGATACTTATTACCACGATCACTGCCTACTATTCAGAGTATGTTCATTTGCAGAATTGCCTTTTGCCTTTATCATGACCGCCCCCGAGGGCGCTGTAGTTTTCTACACCAACACTTTAGTCATCTTTTTTTGGAGTTACATGACACGAGCATGGGTCATGCCTGCCTCATTTGTACACAGTTTTCTATTTTACACACCTCATGGAAGGTCGGGTCCTATCGGTTCCTTTTCCCCTCCAATGGATCTCTCTGGACGATCCCACTATTTCTCTCTCTTACAACAATATTCTCAGTAGAAGAAACATTGATGGATTTTGGCTATATGTATGCTCCTAACCTCATCCATCAGGAGGCATCTGTTATCACTGAAATTTTTTTTGCACAAGGTTAAAAGAACTCAACATCGTCAAACAGTAATGAAGTCATCCATGGACCTGAATTAATACCAAAGCATTCATAAAAAGGTAAAAAACTATACAAAATAGTGAAAAATTGAAGAGCGCTATGAAGATATTGGGCGCACGCGTACATGTGCAAAACATGAACACAGAAATCGTGCACATGCGCACGATGCGTGACTCTTATCGCAAAAATTCATGCACCTACTAAACGACACATTTATGAGAGTGGTCGGCCTCCCACCCACTTATGGTTCAGCTCCCAAGCCAATTTGACCCTCAAATCTGGACTGGATCTGACTGGTGGGCTGGTCAAGGACCTAGGAATGCCCTAATTGGCCTCTTTTCACACTACAAAGCAGTTAAACAATAACCCAAAGGAATGCTATAAAAAGGCCATGGATGCACCTCATTTTTCAAGGAATTCAAAGTAATTTTATGATGCCTCTATTCTCTTGAGGACTCCATCCTTATCAAGAGCATCGTAGCACCATTACATTGGAAAATCCATCTCACCCATTGAGTGGATTTGTAAAGAGTTCTTTCATCATTTTCCATTTTTCTTTGTTGTAAGAAGAGNTTTCTTCTTGGTGTATTGTTTCACTAATAGATCAACCTCAACATTGGTGACATGGGTCTTATGGTTCTTTTTGTTTCTATGTCCCTATGCTCATGAATTTAGTTGTTATTGAATTTCTTAGTTTAATTATTAATTGCAGTCTTTTATTTTCTTTCCCTAACTCTTTTCCTTCCAGTTGTCCTGCTCAGCAGACCCAACTGAGCTTGCAAGCACCTTTATTTTTCTCACTAAGGTGACGAAAGAGGCGCAACACTCAGGATCCTTTTCTCTTGAGTGCACTATACTTCCTTGGTTATTGTTATGGGAAGGTGATTCTTAGATTGTTTCTTCTGATGATACTTATCAACGACCTTTCCTAGATGTTAAGCCCTAAATAGTGGCTCATTACCCCTTAATTTGGGGCATATTACATTAGAAATGTTATTTTATTTTATGTTGACATAAATAAAATATGCCTCTAAAATATGGACTTAAGTTGACAATAAAATATGCCTCTAAAATATGGATTCAACTTAAGATAAATTGGAGACAATACTGGATACTAAGATGGATGGTTTAAAAAGGGATATCATGGAAGGATTCAAAAATTTCCTAATAGAGAGGACACTTGAAAGTGAAAATGTATCCCATGAAACTCATGATGAGGACACAAGGAACATGAACCAAGAATGGAGAAACTCCAACTTTGGGTTGAAGACCAACCACATTCCTAAGATCGATATGAGGAAGTTTGATGGAAATGACCCAATCATATGGATACTTCAGATGGAGAAATTATTTGATACACATAATGTTCCACATACACAAAAGGTATGAAATGCTTCTTTATATTTAGAACCCAATCAATTTGTATGGTATCGATGGCTTTGTTCTCTCAAATCACTCGTCACTTGGACAATTTTCATGGAATAAATGATAGCACACTATGAGGATACAAGGAGCAATACCTTCTTTAGCCAATTGATAAATCTCAAGAAAAAGGGTTCAGTTACAGAGCACATTGAGAACTTCCAAAGATTGAATATAAAGGTAACAGATATTCCAAATGAGCACTTGATTGATGTATTCATAGGAACTTTAAAGGATAAAATTCAACATGAGGTTCTCCTTTGGGAACCCAAATCATTGGAGAATTCATTTAGGATGGCAATAAATGTTGAAAGTAAAAATATGGCTATGGATACTATAAGGACCATTCCTAACATCTATAGAGAGAATAATCCTCCTTCTTCTAAAACACCTCAACCTACAAGGTTGACACCTCAAAAATTGGAGGAAAGAAAAGAAAAAGGTTTATGCTTTAATTGTGACATCAAGTACAGTAAAGGACATAAGTGTGGTGAGAAGAAATTATTCTACATAGATTGTGAAGAGAAAGAAGAACAAGAACTGTCTCAAGATGAAAATGTAGAAGCAATTTCATCTGAAGAGTTGACTCCCATGATATCGTGTAATGTATTGGCTAGAATTAACACTCTTCAAACCCTCAAGATCGAAGGATATATCAAAAATAAAAATGTAATAGTCCTAATTGATTATGGTAGTACTCATAATTTCATTCACTATAAATTAGCCAAAGCTCTCAATTTCTTTGTATATCGAGAGCCACAGTTTCAAGTAATTATTGCAGATGTAGGAACTATCAATTGCTTCGGAAAATGCAATAAGATCAATCTTACTATGGGGGAATATGTAATGAATAGTCCAATGATTTCTATACCCATGGGTGGTTCTGAAGTTGTACTAGGAATCCAATGGTTACAATCATTAAGAACAATGACTTTTAATTTTCAACAACTTTTAATGAAATTTTCATTGGAAGGAAAATAAATTCAGTTAAGAGGTATCAAAGGGAAACCCAGTAAGGTGATAATCTCTAATGGCATGAAAACGTTATTGAAAAAGGGGCATCAAGGTCTTATTGCACAACTATGCTCACTAGATGTTCAAACATCTAAGCCATTTTTTCCTCTAGATCTCCAAGGGATCATTGATAATAATTCCAAAGTATTTGAAGATATTCCCAAAGGTCTTCCACACACTCAAAATCATGATCATGATAGTCACCTAATTCCTGGGATTGTTCCTCCTAACATGATGCAGGCACGCCCACTAGGCACGTCTGCTCACAGGATCTTTCCTCCTTCCTCGACCTGAAGAACTGAAAGGTTCTTCTATTTCCCTATCGGGAAATTTTCACCCACAACACTCTCTCATGGGATCTCCCCTTCTTCTATCGGGAAATCAATGTTGGCCTTTTACTTTGTTATTGGGGTTCCTCCTATCAGGATTTTGACATTTGCAATGTCCAAACAATTTGTTTTACCGATCCCTGATCCTTGATACACTCCTTTGTTGCCTTAGCCCTCCTGGCTATGCTTGGTCCATGTGACCTTCCCTATATGACCACAGTCATAATGCCCATCGAAGTTTCGAGCCTTCCAACGTCAAAATACACATGCCCTCAGGACTCGCAATTCCTCAAATCCTGATTCTCCGCTAGGCTGACAACTGTCTGCATGGTGGAACCTTCCTCCCTGTCAGGGTTTCGAGTTTTACGATTCCAAAATATATAAACACCTTGTCACCAAGATCCCTGATATCCCGATGACCAAAATGACGATAAACGACTTCCCTTTCAGGACTCTCCCCGATGGCTCCAATTGCTTCCATGCGTCCTCCTCTGAGGGACGGTCCTGGTTAACTCTCGGGATTTCATGATTTTTGATGTCCTAGATGCCTCATCCCTAGGACTTGTGAAATGCCAAACTCTGACTCCCTTCAGATCTCTAACACGCGCCCCAAGTGAATGGACAGTTCAAATTAGTCCTTGATATTTTGAGACTTTACAAAACTATGACCACTCACTTACCTGAACCCCGATGACCACATCCCCAATCTAGATGACCCCACGACACGTGTCCTCCCTGAGATCCTCTGGTTGTGGTATTTCCACCATTTCAAGGTTCTTTCTCTGCTCACGAGGGTTAAACCCTATGCAACTCCTATCAGATCCGACGGCTGACGGGTAACTGATCAACGATCCAATGGCTCATGACCCCTAGAACTTGAACTCTGAACGTGGCCTTAACCTCCTCGCTTCTTTAGCAGATCCAACGGCTGACGAGATTTCACAAATTCTCTCCTCAAGATCCTAACCGTCAATTTCTTCCCTTTGGCGATTCCTAGAGAATAACCAAGTATCCCTCTGCGGAACTTGTCTTCTTGCGGTGCAACTGTGCAATGCCTGCTTTTAAACACTCCACGGAACAAACTTCCAGTTCTTCTCTTCGACGAGATTGAAAGACTTATCCCTCCTGAGCTTTCTCACACTTTCAACCTCAAAGAGGGTCCTTGCACGCACTCCTTGCGACAGTTCTCAAACACCTCCAAGTGTTGATTTCTTTCGACTCTGCGCACGCCTGCAACAACAATCCTTCAATACTTCGCTCAGATTCA
>JASDQU010335888.1:0-12644 GCA_032191745.1 Picea mariana | reverse complement strand
AAGACCTTTCAATAAAATAGAATAAGGCGGATGTAAGAAGACCTAATAGAAGCTTCCGCTTCTAGAAGGATCTTCCTCTAGATGCTTCTTTGTAGTATAAATAGGAGTCGAGGGTATGAGAACCCTAGCTTGGATATTATTGTAACAGAGCGTTGCTCGATTGGAGGTTGCCCCCCTCGAAGAGGCCTGTGAACATTGCTATCTGAATCAAGTGCTATTTCTGTTCAAGTGCTATTTATGTTGCTATTTCGTATATCATTTCTGAGTATTGTGAAGATTATGCTGGATATTTTACTGTTAATCTGTTATTTCTAGCATTTCGTTTCTGTTCTGCATATTTTATATATCTGGTATCTTGCAACAGCCTTCTCTACACTGAGTTCTCTGTGTGGTACATTGGAAAACCAGGCGAAATCCCGACTTTTGGGCCATGAAAATGGATTCTTATAGCCTGGCGGGGCAGGAATAAGGCATTTCAATAAGTCCTTCTTTTCTGGGCAATGATGCTCTCTGTATCTGAGCATTTATCTATTATATTTGACATACCTCGCAGGGTCTTCACATGGAGTATACTCACTATACTTCATATCACATGGTGCAAAACTTAGAGTCGAATTTGAAATATCATCTACTCCCAGCATATGATGGGATTCAAAATCTAAGGAAACAAATGAAGAAACCGATGAAGATGATATCTGTTTGTTATTTTTAGTACAATCCAGTCCTGCAGCTATTATGGTTGTCGAATAAGTGTTCTGTCGTATTCCTAGAAAGTAGAAGAAAGAGCACATCACAATTAACGCAATGATCTGCATAACAATTCTTTTCTGAGAATAGAACTGATAAAATCTATTTGTTCCATTATACTCCTTTAACATCTTGCCTGCAAAAACATCAAGAGTGGCTGTGAGGGTCTGAACAATATGAACTCCATACAGCTACAGTATTGGATTAGACCTTATGGGCACCGAAGAATTTAGACAAAGCTACGACACAAAGTCAATTCGGAATGGGTAATTACCTGATACCAACTCGGGCACCTTGGCAATCTTTCCTTGAATGAATTGCAATTATTGACTTCAGTGATCGCATGTTTTGAATCTCATATATCTAGGAGCATTAGAAAGTGGGCCTGAGCAATTCATTCAAGGAAAGATTGCCAAGGTGCCCGAGTTGGTATCAGGTAATTACCACAGAACTGCAGGTATTGGATTAGACCTTATGGACAATGAATAATTTTGACAAAAATACAGCCCAAATTGAGCTAGGAATGGAAATCTCACCTGCTACCAACTTGGGCACCTTCGCAATATTTCCTTTGAATGAATTGCAAAATCACTTTTTACAGTGATCTCATGAACATATATATATGGCTAGGTGTTGCATAGCCCAACATGTTAAATCTACCAATGGCCATGGATGTTGCTGGTTGACTAGTTATGTCCGAGTAGATGCCAAGTTCAAATCTCCCCTAGATTATGTGCACTAGTCTGTGTCTATTAGTTTACTACAGATTCCATCCATGAACATGGGGAAGCATCACATGGGTTTCCCCATGAGGTTTTCCTTGCAAAAGAAAATAAGGCTAGGTATTGCACGTGTAATATGAGTGGTCATCGGATTTATTGTTGTAGAGTTTCTTAGATACATGCACAAAAGATATAGTTAATAATGAAACATACACAACTTGCAATGGTGGATGAAGAGAGATAACAAAATTGGAGAAAATAATGAAATAATTTATATTATCTCAATAAGAGAATGTTACAATACAAGTGATATACTCTATATGACACAACTAACATGCCATAGTATCCAAGATAATGCGCATTAGGAGTGTTCTAGAGACATGTGACACACAATGGCAATCACTAGAGTCAACTGCCACCTAGTCCTAGTTAATTAGCCATTCAGTCGTTAGTTAACTAGCTAAACCAGAGTGAGATGAGCAGAAGATCACTCACACATGTGGAATGTGCTTTAGTGGCAATGATACCGATGCAAGTGTGCATTCATGGTGATGATCTCAAGGTTAGCATGCAACACTTGGTGATAAATCCAAGGTTGACATGTAACACTTCACTCAACTATTCTAATTGAAAGGTAACTGAGGATTGATTGGAGCGTATGTGACAATGGATATTATCAACGAGGGGAGAATATATCATATTAAGGGACCCTCAACGTAGCCAAATAAACTTAGGAAAATAAAATGAAAGGAAAATCATAGGTGTGTGTAATATCTCCAACACCCCCCCTGAACACTACTAGGGAGCATACATAATGAATGGCTCCGAACAACAGAGGCCATGTTAGGTACCCATGAACAATGCAACTAATGAACACTGAAATAACATGAGAAAAGAGGAAAAACCTCATGGGAAAAAAAACCCCTCAAAATACAATGTATCAAAAGAAGAGAAAGACAATTGTTAGGCAACTGTGTCCTTCACTCCAAGACAATCACGCAAACTATGAAATTTATTTTTCAGTGAAAGTCTTGGTGAATATGTCGATAGTCTGCTCAGTGGAAGGGTAGTACTGCAAATCGATGACCCTATCATGAACCATCTCCCTAATAAAATCCATATGGATCTCAATATGTTTTGTTCTTTGTCTCTATACTAGATATCGACAAAATTTAAGTGTACTATGGTTGTCACACCAAATCATAGTCTACATTGGAACTAAATGTTGAGCTCGATGGGGAAGTTATGTTTCCATAATGCCTATATGGTGACATTTCCTGCTCCCTTGTACTCCACCTTTGTTGAAGATAGAGAAATAGTAACTACTTTTTGCTCGACCAACGGATTGGGCTAGATCCCAAACTCAACATGTACCTAGAGGTGGACTTGCAATCGGTGCCATCGCCATCCCAGTCAAAATCGGTGAAGCCTGTAAGATCCAAATTGCAACCTATTGCATAGTGGATCCCATAACTAATGGTGTCGTGAACGTATATGAGGATGCACTCGGCAGCCATCAAGTGTGACTCATGTGACTCTTGCGTGTACCTGGAGACTACCCCTATTGCATATGATAGATATGGCTAGGTGTGGGTGAGATATAGAAGACTCCCCAAAAGTTGTGGATACAAGGTGTTGTCCACCAATAATGTATCCCAACCATCCTTAAGTCTAACCATAGATAAAAAGGGTGTAGGTGTAGACTTGCATTCTGTCATGTGGAATATCTCCATGAGATCCCGAACATACTTAGCTTAAGATAGCTTTATTCCTGAAGCATCTTAGACGATCTTGAGACCAAGAAATAAATGGAGTGGACCCATGTCCGTCATCGAAAATTGTCATGAAGAATTCCCTTGACCTTAACAATCGTTGAAATTGAATTGTCAGTCATCAAAAGATCATCCACATACAAGACTAGGATAAAAAATGAGTCAGTGGTCATCAACATTTAGACATTGGGATCGGATTTGCATATAAAAAAATTCTTGGAGATAAAGTAGGAGTCCATCTTTGTGTACCATGCTCTAGGCACCTAAATATGAATTATGTATGAATCCATGTGGTTGCTCCATATAAATATCCTCTGAGATATCCCCATGAAGAAAATAATTATTCACGTCCATCTGATGTACTTCACATCCCCTTGTTGCTCCAATTGAAAGGGTCAATCTGATGGAATCCATCTTTTCTACTAGAGAAAATATATCATCATAATCGATCCTGTGGATCTGCTGAAATCCCTTGGCAACCAATATTTCCTTATGTCTTCTCACTTGTCCATCCACTACCTTTTTGGTCCTGTAGACCCATCTACATATGAAAAGATTCATGTCTGAAGGAAGTGGAACCAGATCCCAAGTCTAGTTCTCTACGAGAGAGTTGTACTCCTCCTGCATGGATGCTTCCGAGAAGGGGTTGCCTACAACCTCTCTCTACGTCTGCGGGTATAAACACTGAAACATATAACAATGCAAAGGCATCATGGATTCAATGGCAGTGAGTACATGAGGAGGATCCTCAAACTAAGATCTAGTCGTCCTCGGATCCGCTGGATCCCCAATAAGGTCTCCTATATCCTGAAGTATGGATTGTACCCACTTGGGAATCTGCTTTGGCTCCTCATCTACATGTACTAACTCTGCATCTAAATTCTTTATATGTGCATATGTATCCTATGAATCCTTTGAATTTGTATCAGAAATCTGATTTGTGATGTGATCTGAATGTGTGGACTCATCATCCTCAACTGGTGGAAGTATAAAATCCTCTACATGTGTCTCATGTGGAGCATGCAAGGGATTTTCCTCAAACTAGACACTGTGCTCAATGATGAGTTGCTCCGTAGATGGATCAAGTAATATGTATCCCTTCACACCATCAGAACAATCAACAAAGACACATGGGTGGCTTTGTGGAACTAATGCTTTCCTCTTCTCATAGGGAACACAGGCCCATGCACGTGATCCAAAGATACGGAAGTGGGTGACTTCTGATTTGTTTCTGCTCCAAGCCTCAAAAGGAGTCATGTCCTTAAGATATCTGTGAGGATATATGTTCTTAATGTGATTAACACACTTAAGTGCCTCATCCCAAAGCTTGGGAGGAAGTTCCTTTGCATGTAGCATGCAATTGGCCATCTCCTTGAGAGATCTATTTTTTCGCTCAACAACCCCATTCTGCTACAGAGTATATGGTATTGTGTGATGTTATTATATCCCAGCCTCAAGAAAATTATTTTTAACATCTCTATTTACATACTCCCCCCTCCCCCCCCATTATTTGTATGGAGGGCTTTGATATTTCTCCCTGATTGGGTCTCAACAAGTGCTTTAAAATCTTTGAGATGCTTAAATACCTTGGACTTCTGTCTGAGAACAAACACCCACGTATAACGTGAGTAATCATCCAAAAATATAAGCATGTACCTTTCCTTGTTGAGGGATGGATGCAGGAATGGACCTATGATATCACTGTGAATCGGGTCAAATGGAGAGGAGGCCTTGTGAGCCTTCCCCTTCTCGAACTTCTCTTGAGGATGCTTGCCAAGAACATCCTTCAAAAACCCCTTCAAAAAAGTGGATATCAGGTAACCCAATGACCATCCCCTTCTTGCTAAGTTGGTGCATGTACTTGAAGTTCAGGTGACCAAATCTCTCGTGCCATAATCCACTATTGTCACCAGCATGCATAAGTAGTACAAAGGAATCAGGTTCAATAAACTTAGTGAAATTTTATAACCAAGATTGATGATTTACCTCCCTGAAAACAACCTTGGAGTTGTCTTGCATACCAAATATGGACACAGTGTCTGGTGTGAACTCCACCTTTTTCCATGAGCCTGAGTGTGTAATATGATACACTGAAAGAAGATTCACATAAATTTGAGGAACATGCAGAACATTCTCAAAGCTTCCATGATCTAATTCCAGTCTCCCTTTTCATATGGCCTTGACTAGAGATTCATCCCCCATGAGGATAGGAGGCCCTATGCATGCAGTTACAATAGATAGAATATCCTTTTTGGTTTCCATGTGATGGGAAGTGCCTAAATCTACAATCCATGGGTCAAGAGAAGAAAGAATAGCCACTGATGCATGAAGATTACCTTTCTTAGGGGCTTGATCTTCTGACTTCTTCTTGGCAGCCTCAGAAATTATTTCCCCAAGATTGTTCTTCTGAAGTATTTGTGCCATAAGATATATTTTCTTCTTCATGCATGCAGATTCTGGATGGTTCTCATGATTGCACTGACCACACTTTTTCCCTTGCTTGTTTTTTCCACCTTTGGAACCTGAGGAATCATTGAAAGGTTTGGAGTACCCTTCCTTCTTTGTCTCTGCATGCGCCTTTCCTTTTCCTTTAGGTTTGGATTTAGGATATTGAGAGTTGTTTCCATCATGCACAACAAGTGCATGTTCCTTGTGGCTCTTGATTATGCCCATTTGAATGAGCTTATCATGCTCATGTATCAAAGCCTCAATGAACTGTGACAATGAAGACATGGTCGAGGTTGGTCCTGTGGTGAATCTATTAGAATGAAGTGTGGAGACAAATACACTATATTCTTGTCCAAGTTTTTCCATGATAAAAATAACCAATTGGTTTTCTTGTTTAGATTTGTTGATGCCACGGTCTGTCAATTCACGAAGGATAGCTTTAAATTTGGTGAAGAAATATTGGACATTTTCAAAGTTCTTCGGGTCCAAGGAGTTAAGTTCTACTTCAAGAAAATGGCCCCTTATTTCATCCTTCTTTCCAAAGAGACCAACCAAGTGGCCCATATCTCATTTGGGGTCTTTCATGCATCGATGTAAGACCATAGGTCGGGAAAAATAGACATGCATAGGAGATTGTGAGCCTTATCCATGTGGTTGAAGAACTTAGATTTTTCCATTGCTGAGGTGAGTTCTGCTTCTGTGGCCATGGCTATTCAATACAAGCCACTACCCCTAATTTGGTGTAGAATTCTTTGCTTTCATTAGAAGTAATTATACGGCGTTTGAATTGCAAATGCGGGAAATTCCATCTTTCATGCTTCTTTGTTCCGTCTTCGGTACCTACAAAAGATTGCTAGTGGCGATCCTTGCTAGAAACTTTTGGGCTTTGATACCATGTAGAGTTTCTAAGCTACCTACACAGAAGATCTAGCTAACAATGAAACATAAACAACTTGCAATGGTGGATGAAGAGAGAAGACAAAATTGGAGAAAAGAATGAAAGAATTTCTATTATATGAGTAAGAGAATGTTATTATACAAGTGATATACTTTGTATGGAACAACTAACTCGTCGTAGTAGCCAAGATAATGCACATTAGGAGTGTTCTAAAGAGATATGACACACACTGGCAGTCATTGGAGTCAATTGCCACCTAGTCCTAGTTAATTGGCCATGCAGTCGTCAGTTAACTAGCTAAACCAGAGTGAAATGACGAGAAGATCACTCATACATGTGGAATGCACTTTACCGGTGATGATCCCATTGCAAATGCACATTCATGGTGATGATCTTGAGGTTAGCATGCAACACTTAGTGATAAAGCCAAGGTTGACATGTAACACTTCACTCAATTCTAACTGTAACATCCCACTCCTGTGCATAGTGAGCGGACTTATTCTTTGAGAACACTTGTTTGCAAGTGACCTGGATTATTATACTATTAAACATTTGATTTTGATTATGAGGCGTTATGGGTTGATGACATGTTGTTTTTCTGCATTGACATAGACAAGTGCTATTGACTCGGTTTTACTGAGTGTGCAGGATTTTGGACCTCGAGGATGTAGAGGCATCGATGGAACCCCTTGGACTCTATATTGATTTGGGGAGTGAACTATTGGGGTTTGATTGTTTTATATTTGATATTAGTGCATCTGATTAGATGATGTGATTATGGATATATTTCTGATATGATTCGTTGATGATGCAGTCTGACGATAGCTTGCTGACCAGACTCACATGTGGAGTAGAGGGGTCACACAGGACTACCAGAGATACTGAGGGAGAGGTGTGGACAACAGCCCTACCACAGCCTGTTAGCACTCTCGTCGTGGCTCGAAATGTAGGTTAACAATTACCTAGTTCAAGAGGACCCATGATGTCGTGAGGGCAGACTGCGACAGTCGCTCACGATGATTCTAGGGGCATGCAATAAGGCAGGGGCCTTATTCCTTAGAGGCCCTTAGTCTCCCACAAGATCACCTTGTGGAGTGTTGACTACAGGGGTTATTGATGTCTACCAAGTCATTCAAGAGGCAAGTGGCACCCTTGGAGCACGTGGTGTGTCCTGAAGGGCACATCGCACAAGAAAAATGGAAAGAGGCGAGTGGCACCCTTGGAGCATCTGGTGCGTCCTGAAGGGCACATCGCGCAAGAGAAACAAAAAGAGGCAAGTGGCACTCTTGGAGCACCTAGTGCGTTATGAAGGGCACGTCACGTTGTTATTTAATAATTGGATAAACCTAGATGGCTTTAGGATGAATAACGTGTTAAGGAAGATTTGAAACTTTTCCCCTAATAAAATGTCGCCCAGCTTAGGAAAATAAAGTCTAGGTCTAAATTATGTTGGTGGTAAAATTTTATCTATTTATTTAAAAAATAAAATAAATATATATAAAAATAAAAACAAAATAAATAATAATGATAATCTTCATTAATCTTGTGACAAGAAGGGGGTAAGCAATTAAATTGATTTATAAAAATCTTTTGGGATAAAACTTAAAAAGGGGAAATAATTGTTTTACTTTATTATGCTAATTAAAATTTATTCATTAAAAAGAAAAAGGGGAAAAAGGGTAAGTTTCTGCACATGCCTTTTTGAGATTAATCAAAAAGGGGAAAAAGGGAAATCTAAAATAATTAGGAAACTAGGAAAAGCGGGAAACATAAAAAAAAGAAAGGGGAAAGACTAGGAAAAAGCCGATAGTCCAACTTAGTATGGTATCTACCATTTAAGAACTTTCTAATTTAAACTCCACTAGTAAATTAATAAGGGGGAAAGTCATTAAAACTTGTAAGGGGATATGGGGACACCTAGGAGCAATTCTAGGAGTGCCTTTAGGTGAGTGAGGGAAATAGGGGTAATTAATTAATTAATGAAATCAATTTTTGGAGGATTGAAGGGGATGGGTGACACATGTACGGGGAGGATTTTTATGAAATAAATTATTAAACATTAAATTAAATGGGATTTTGGGAAAGTAAGGGACTTCGAAACTCTATATAATGGAGGGATGAGAAGGATCAAGGATCTCTTCTATTTTGTGGAACGTTATGTTGCAGAAATCTATACATGACTAACTTAGCTTGTGGGAGTTGGGATACCCAGCTCGGTGAGGAGTGGTATCTCGGCCTTGCGAGGCGAGCTGGGAGCTAGTTGATTCTCTAGATAGTGTGTGTGGCCCCTTTGCAACTCGGAGGGCTAAGGGGAAAGAAGAGTACCCCTAGCGTTGGCTGGGAGGTACCGGTGAAGTCTCATCGGTCGACAAGCGGGAGTTGTACGAAGCGCACGGGACATCAACTCGGAGTGGGCGATTGGGCAATAGTATGATTTCTTTATTTTTGCATGGTAGATTGCTAGTATGATTTATGATTTTAGATTTGCATGTTTAATTGGGTAAGGAAAATGATTGTCTTAGCATTATAGTTGATGATTGAATTTTTCCATATCCTTTAGCTCGATGATTGATTAACTCCCATGGCCTTCTATTCCCGGCATGTCCTGACCGCCCTTTGGTGTATTGATTTGTGATGATTGTGGTTGTTTTTTCCTTTCGTCCCTAGCTCATCAGTCCTCATCTAAGCAGTTGGTCAAGAGCCTAATCTACGGTCATTGCTTCGGCATTAATAGACCTATGGATCTTGTAACGTTCCCCCAACCAACCTCAGGTCGGGGTACGCCACTCCAGAGCAACCAATCATGCTATGACACCAACTGGTAACATTCCCAGCCTTCAGTCCAGGCCATGCTACTCTAGGGAAGGATTTCGCTCCCATACTACAAAACATACAATAGCATACCCAGTAGTCAACTGAGCAATGCCACATAAATTTACTCTTTAAACTGCATGCAACTAAGACATATACATACAGCATGCTCACGGAAGCTCTACATATAAACATAAACAAACAATTACTTTATGTAACATACAACTTTTATACTGAAATAACAGTAACTACAGATATGCAGCATTTACAGAGAATTACCCATAAACATACAGGCAATTATAATCACATATATTATAAATCATAACATAGGCATGTAAATAACAAGCAACATATCATTTTTATCATACAACTGGTACTTATCTTGGAAACATTGTCACCAACTGCGTACAGACCGTCCACGAACCTCCCATCCATAGACTAGATTTTTCATCACTCTCAATAGTGAGTCACCCCTGAGCTGGGACTGAACTCCACCCAAGGTAAAGGGTTCCTATCCAGGCTAAGGCTCATGGACAAAAGGAAAGACTCTGTCTCAGGTGCTCAATCAACTAACAGCCTACAACCTCTCATTCCCCACATGTCTATCCCACCCAAAGAAGTGTGCCCCTTCTCTTCTCAACAGTCCCTCGGGTGCCCCACTTCCCTTCCAAGGTTTCAACAACAGGGTGGACTGGAAGTCTCAAAGCGTTGTAGCTGTAGTCTAGCACCTTCAGGAATCAATCCCCAACAATTCTCTCACTCGGAGAATTGCTCACGGGCCTGACAACCTGCTTCTTCAATCCCGGTCCAAGCTAACTAGGTACACCAACCAAAAAGGGCTATGGAAATAGGCTCCGGAATGGTGAAATGGTTGTCTCAAGGATAACGGAATGCATGAGTGAAATGGTCATGGAATCATTGACTCGATAACTGAGTGTGGAGGAGAATCATTGTGAACTCTTCGTGGAGTCATTCCATGGATAATGGTCGTCGTGTTGCTGGTAAGGTATCCATGAGAAGTCTCCAAATGAGCTAAGTTCCCCCACAATATGAATGCATGTCCCCAACTTGACACTTGTCATATCGGAATTTACTTTGGTCCACTTGTCCTCAACTTTAGAACTTAGGATAAAATAGTTATCCCTACTTTATGTTTTAGGAAATATTAATATAATATTCCCTTGAATTTTGGCCCTCCCTTTCCCTAACTGGTGAAGTTCAGTCCCCCATCTCCTTTATCGTGGTCGGTCTGCGCGTAGTAATGTATTTTATATTAATCATACAAAGTAGGCGTATTGGCCTTTGACATATAGGCGTTCCGGCCTAATACCAAAACATAAGCATCCCAACTTATAATAATCGGCTCACCATCCTATAACACATATAATATACATGAGGCTCGTTGTCCTCCATACTGCGTGCACCATAGTTACTGTGCGCGGTATCCTGGAATGTGCATATTACATCATTTTACTGCGCAGTTCATGCGTGCACTATGCCACATGACGTGCATTACCAAATGAAATCGAAACAACTCACCAACTTAAGTACATTCATATTATATTTACAATTGGGTTCGGTCGAGGGATATTACAATCCCCTCCCCTTATTTATGCACTGTCCTTAGTGCATCATATGCCCATATATAACAGAATTTTCAAAAATCTTCAAAAAGATGCAGGTATTCTGCCCGCATTGCATCTTCATGCTCCCAAGTAGCATCCTCGGGACCGTACCAGGTCCATTAAACCTTTACAAACCCTATGGCTTGGTTCTAGAGCTTCTTGAATTTCCGATCCAAAATGCACACCGGATGCACTTGAAAAGCGCCTTCTTGTTCCACCTGAATCACATTCCAATCAATAACATGATTAGCATCAAGTATATATTTCTTTAGCAATGATACATGGAAGACATTATGAATAGACATAGATGCAGGCAATGCAATGATATAAGCAACTGGACCAATCCTCTCTAGGATTTCAAAAGGCCCACAAAATATGGTTGCCAACTTGGCGCAGCTTCCCAACTTCAGGGAACTCCTATTAGCTTTCACTTTCAGGAAAACATGATCACCCACTTTGAATTCTTTGTGAGTTCTGTTCTTATCGGCGTAACTTTTATGTCTGTCTTGGGCAGCTTTTAAATTCTGCTTAATTTTTGTCATCTGGTCCTCCATATCCCTGACAACTCTAGCCCAACTATTGTCCTATCAACTAGATTATCCCAACTTACTAGAGTATTGCACTTTCTGCCATAAAATGCTTCAAACGGGCTCATCTTCAATGATGCATGATACCCATTGTTGTATGTGAATTCTACCAAGTGTAGGTAGTCTTCCCATTTCGATGGTTTGTCCATCACGTACATTCTCAGTATATCTTCTATCACTTTGTTCACCCTTTATGTCTGTCCATCAGACTCAGGATGATAAGTAGTACTAAAGTTTAGATTCATTCTGAATCCTTTGAATAACCCTTTCCAGAAATTCGAGGTGAATTTTGGGTCTCTGTCGGATACAATTGTTTTAGGAATCCCATGCAATCGTGCCACTCCCTTCATGAAAATATCAGCAACCTCTGCTGCCTTGTGCGTGGTTTTCAATGGAATAAAATGGGCAGCTTTCGTAATCTTGTCCACCACCACCATGATCGAATCATGCAACTTGCATGTTCTAGGAAATATCGTAATAAAATCCATTGTCACCACTTCCCACTTCCACTCATGAATGGTTAAAGGTTGCAGCAACCATGCCGGGTGCCTATTCTTAGCTTTCACCTTTTGGCATTCCATACATCTAGCAATGTACTCGACGATCTATTTCTTCATACCTGGCCAAAAGTAATGGCTCTTGATCGCTGCCATGGTTTTCTGATATCCAGGGTGTCCTGCATAAGGAACATTATGCATTTCATGCAAAATCATATGTTTCAGGTCCTAGACATTTGGAACAAAAATCTTGTTCTGGTGCAATAGTATTCCATCTATTCCGTGTTGATACTAAGAGGGGGGTGAATTAGTATCAAGTACAATTTAAAACCTTTTTCAACTTATAATTAAACCATTCAATAATATCCAATGAGAAATGAACAATGGTATAAGAGTTACACCAATACACCACAATACACCATGCACAATATATGAGAAATAATCAATAGTTTTTGTTCAAGGGAAGTAATGACTTCCAAAGGTAGCTACAGCTTCCAAATGTAAAGGGAGGGATAAACCTCCAAGAGGAAGATACAA
>JASDQU010335886.1:2472-12711 GCA_032191745.1 Picea mariana | reverse complement strand
TTCACACGTTCACCTTGTGCTCAGCCACAGGCACGTCCAACTCTGGAGATCACCTTTCTCACTGCGTTTACACAGGAGAATCATCTGGAGTTCTTCTCAACTCTCTGTATGGAGGAGGTCATCTCTACGTTCCAGCTCTGTCTCAGATAGGAACCACACACCTCTTCCGGGGCTTTCTCTCAGGTTTGTAAGCTGGAGAATATCTCACATAGCTGCAATGATCCACATCTCATAGGTTTGTTAGCTGGAGAATGTCTCACATAGCTGCAATCATCAACAAAGACATGGCTCATTGACACATGGACGTTTTTGAGGAGGAAAAGACTTTGACTATGAGGAGATAGCTTAGATGAGTGACATGGGGCCTTTGGAGGCCTAACTATGCATCTCCAACTCCAACAACTTGCTCCTAGTGTCAAAACGTCCCCTAAAGGGAGGACATCTTTTTACTTTAGGGTTTTCTTTTGTGCAAAAGTGAAATTTAAGATGAATTGTTTAATATTATTTTGTCAAGGGGCAAGATTAGGGTTGTTGACCTCTTTTCTTGTGGTTTACCCTAAATTATGTGGACAAACTATGAGTTAGACATTTTGTATAAATAAGAGATCATGTGAATCTCATTTAATCATAACTCTCCCATTTGGAGAGGCCTTGGACTGAAATTTTTGCTATCTTTGGCGATTTCTCTCTTGTGTATGGCTATATTTTTTGGTTATTGGTTGGTGGAGGTATGTGCTAGCCTTGGAAGGCTTTTCTCTTGCTATTGTGGTGGTTTATTTTAGCATCTTTTCCTTGAATTGGTAAGAAAATCTGCATTGTGCTATCGTTTGTGTTTCAAGTCAAGGTTGATTGTTGCTAGAGCTAGGTGGCAAGTATAAGAGCATACACCCCCACCTTAGTCTCCATCATAATTTTGCTTAAGTATTGTTGATTTAACAAGGGTTTGCTAAGATAAGTATACGTGCATACACCATCTTAGTCTAAATCCTAGCTAGGGATACTTGCCTTGGGGAGTAAAAGGATTTACACCCCCAAGGAGGTAGTACCTCTAGCTCATTCTTTTCTTGACTCCATTAACCCAATCATTAAAGGCACTAGTCATCACTTGTTGCATTGGACAAATAAATTGTTGCCTTGGAAAATGTGAAAAGTCAAGGTCTTCAAGAACTCTCACTTGGATTTTGTTCTTTGAGCCCTAGGCTCTCTTGCCTCATTGAGGCGTTGCCCCTCTTACTAAACCTTGCTGCTGTTAACAAACTAACCCTCCACCCATAAGGCTGCATAAACCCTAACTCTTCTAACCCTAATATCTCACAAACTAACCCTAGACTTAAGCTAAAACTTTGCCCTCATATTCTACTTGTTACAACACACTTTTTGAGTTAGTTTAAAGTGATTTTCATTGGGTAATTTTGCTGCTGTAATGCATTATATGTTACAGCCATAAGGCTGATAAATTCTCTGCAGAAATGTCTTATAACAGCTTTGTTTGACTGCTCAAGTTTCATACTATTTTGTGCAAGCTATATTAGTCATTGTTGGTTCACCTATTGCATATTTAAATGAACTTGTAGCAGCTTTAATTGCAGCCTCTGTTATCATTATATTGCTGATAATTAATATTGTTTGATCGCTGCAAATTAGGGACAACAAGCTTAACTTGATTGTCCACCTAACATACTATATGCAAGTGTGCTTTTCTTGTGTCTTGTGCAGGTACAAACACTTTTGCAGGTATCCAAAGACTTGGCAACCTTAAACCACCCGGAGACGAGTCATCAAGGCCACTTTCCTCTTCCATTATTGACCTTTAGGGGGATACTTCTCTTCCTTCCATTCCATCCGTCTCAATCCCCCCAGGGTCACCGGGGTCGCCTCCCTAGAGTGCCTAGTCACCCTTGAAGCGTGGGACCTATATCGAGGTGACATTGGGTATAGTGTCCCTTAGTTGTCACCACTTGGTGGTTGGGTCGGGCTTTGCCCAACCTACAACTTGTGCGATAACGAGGTTGTCATATCAGCCCTAAAGGGCTGTCCCTAACTCTGCTGCTAACTGGCTGTAACAACCCTGATTGACTGTCCAAGGCTGCCCCGAAAGACTGTTGTTACAGCCCTATAGTTCTGCTGACTGTTAGTGCTGTAATAACCCCTTTTCTCACTGTTGTTGCAGCCCCAGAAATTATCCAGAGCACTTGCAACTACCCTTTCTTGGCTGTCTGCTGCTACAAGGACCCACGACCTAGCAGGCCGAGCCTTCTTTCATCTGTGGCTGCCCCAGAAACCACCCTACAGGCCTGCTGCTGCTCTCTCCTTACAGGCCGAGCCCTGCACTTGCCTACAACCACCTTCCTCTGCTGGGCAAGCTTCCTGGCTGCTTGCGTCTACCTGTCCTAGGCCTGCGACAACCTCCTTTTGCCTGGCCGAGCCCTCCTCAAACCCTCAACAAGCCTGCAACTGGCCCCTCCCTTGCTGCTGCCTTACTCGGCCCTCTTCACCAAGAAAACCTGCCCAAGACTAACAAAAAACAACAGACTAACCCAACACTGCCCTAGACACAAAACCAAAACATCTTAACAACAAAACTGAGGCCTTTCAACCTCTTCCATTTGGCTGGACTGAGGTCACCAAGTGGTTAAACTGAGGTCACCAAGACTCCACTCAAGAATGAGTCATCTCACATTCAGCTTATGTCCTTTTATACAACTCAAAGGGGTGAGGAAAAGCCCCCAACTTAACTCAACATTTAATTATAATATTTTATTCACACATGTTGTTGTGAAGTCCATCAAGAAGCCCACAAGGCCCCACACAAGCCCACAGAGCCCCACACATGTGAGAATACTCTTGATGCTACCAAAACATCAACATACCCAAAATCTTTGTGCAATGTGATTGGTTTCAGTTCTTTATGCTTCCACTGATTATTTTCGTTAAGTAACCTAGCTGTGTAGTTATTTAATAAAGTGATTTTTTTCGGATTAAGTGTCGGGTGCTAGATTCGGATAAATTAACAACACATCCAACCATGTTACGCATCCATTGGAAGAATATTGCCACTAGTTTTCCCATCTAAAGAAGTGTTGGAAAGAACATTTTGTAAGAGAGAAGAGATGGAAGTACCCATCTCTAATAAGATCAATTATAGCTAAAATGAGAGTAGGAAGACCCAACTGCATTTTTTTGAATGAGATCGAACACAATTGGGAATGCTAAAAAACAATAGGGGCGTCTGTGTGCAAATCCCCAACATGGATACACTTGAGATAGAACAACCAAGAAGAAAGCTCAAATATAATCTGAGAACTTGAATACAATAGGGGTGTGGGTGTGTAAATACCCAAGATAGACGCACTTGAGATAGTGCAACTTAGAAGGAAGCTAAAATACCAGATGAGTGTGGTTCGATATATACCCGTCTCCTCACAAACAATGGCCATGCCCAAAATAAAGTAGAGAGTGGGTTTATGAATACCGAACTTAAATACAACTAGGAGTGACGGTGGTTGAAGTACATGTGAGAATTGGTGTGTGGATATCCAACTCAAAAGCATGGTCGATTGTAGCCAAAATAAAGAAGTGAGCGGGTTGATCACTGCCCATCTCAACATAGAGCTGGTCCTATGCACAACATCCTCCATGAAGATGGATAGGGGACTAGGAAGAGAAAGCATTACATCACATCTTCCTCCATTAATGCTGAACACGGGTTGTTTGAGGATAGAACCTCCCCAAAATACCATAGGACCAATACCAACATGGTTCTAGAAACTAGTAAAGGTGGCTTCGAGGTAAAGTTTGAAAGAAGAAGCCGCTAAAATATGCTAGTCAATTGAGGGAGCACCAAAGAGCACAATCTATTGATGAGATTAAAGTTGTCACTGAGAGCATGTCCAAGACAAACCAAGATTACAGTGGAGAAAGATAAGATCCATATGTATTATTGATTGATCCTACATATAGTATGTCTTGTTACCCCTCATACTGTATGAGAGGTAACCACGTGATTCTCAGCACATGCTAGAGATTTCAACACAAGCACCACCCCCTCGGTGGCATGATGTTCCAATTCACACTTCATTGTGAGCACTTCAGTTTGATCACTCAGAGCTTATATGTCAAAGATCCTACTGCTTGATGATCTTCCTTTCATAGTGGATATGCCCATTTTGATGATTTCATCAAGATGCTAGCATGATTTAGTTGGCTGGGCAGTGGGATGATATTGTACACATGATCAAAGCGCCTCAGTGCTCTATTGATGATTATGATGACGATGCTTGATGTGTTGGATACTGTCATATCTTTCATTCTTGCTCATGTATGGTGATAATGTTTCATGTATTTGTTGTGAATGTGGTGAACATTGGTGAAATCTAACAATGGATCATAACACTCTAAATTGTTATTATTTGCCTTGTTGTACCATCTTGGATCACAGTCTCCCTCTAGATAAGTGTTGTTACTCTTGGGTTGAATTGTATTACTAGTTACCTAGGTAGGTGTAACATGTCCATATCCCAAACTATCTTTAACGCTTTTCATCTTCCCCATTATTTCCGTGCAGATATGTCATATTTCCACTCACTGTTGACTTGTCATATGTTATAGCAAGGTTCTTACTTAATAGTCCCCTATAGAAAAGCCTCATCTTAAGAGCTATAAGCTCGAGGTTGATGCAACTAAAACTAAAAATCCGAAGATAAAGCTTGAGCCACGCCAACTGGCTAAAAAGCCTAATGCCCCAAGTCCCATGCTTAACAATGCATATCTAAAGAAAATGACCAATCAAATAAAGAAAAAAGAAAGAAAAAGGGCGAAAGGAACAATAACTCAATGCTAAGCACTCCTTCTCTTTAAAGAAACTCTTGTGGATGAATATCTTAAACAAAACTTATGTGGCTATGAAAGTCAACTTATGAAGTTACCCTCCCTTATCATCACATCCATCACATTACATACTCCTAACTTGGTGGCCTAGGAAATGCTTCTTGTCTTAGGAGTTGTCACATGTAATAGAGGTTGATGTTGTCCCCACCATGGTTAAACTTGGAAAATGGTATAAATTCAATGAGTTATTGAGAATTTAGAGGATGACACTTGATGTTTCTCCACCTAATGGCACTTATATTGAGGCATGACTCATCATCATGTTGCATTGGGATTTTTGTACTTGCATTGAGATTCGTGATTCCCCGGGGATCTGTGACTACCTTGGGTGTTGTGAGCCCTGCCTAAGGCATTGTGAAACTTGCATTGGGCATTGTGACATGCCATACACATCTTTCTGAGAGCCACATGTGCCACATCATCACTCATTTTGAGAGGTCGACTTATTCCTTTTTTGATCGTTTGATTGAGGTTGTTGTATTTGGAGCTACAAGTGCCACTTGGAGGGTTTGTTGTACATCTTTTAAGGTTGGTTACACCTTGGAGCTTGAGCTTGGATGACTCGTGGTACATTTCTCTTGAACGCTCCTTCTTTTGGGGCTTCTTTGCTCTACTTTTCATCATGAGGATGTCCATTTGAGGGCATCCTAGCTTCAAGAGCAATTGTCTCTTGATAGGATGCCCAACATTCCGCCAGATCAACGCCATTAGATGTAGAATGGCCGTAGGACTCCATAGCCCAACCAAAAATCCTTAAAACAGATTTGGAAATCGATCTTTTATCTTCTAGAAGCAAGTGTGTTGAGCTTCATTGCATAATCTTAAGTCCACTTGCAATTATTCATCCTTGTATTGCATTGGTTAATCTTTAAGGCTAATTGAAAATCTGATTTAAGTTGTAAGTTCGAGTACATTAATCATAAGCATTAGATTAGATAATAACATAACTAAACTCTCTCTTGCTCCCACTTCATACTATAACACATTGAACTTAGTTGACCTTAGGGAAGCCCCCCTTGACTAGGACCACCCATAGTCTAAATTGAGAAAGGCAAAGCCACTGAGGTGACAATGGTGGCTTGCCTAAAGTTTCCCTTGGGGTCTCATCCTTGTGCTTAGGACTTTTACACCTAGTGAGTGTTGATGTTTTGGTAGCTACAGGAGGTATTAACCTCCATGGATAAACCTTTGACTAGAATAGAATATTTCGGAAGCAAGAGAAAACCTAAACAAATGTGTGAAAACCCTGGTAGACAAGTCGACTCAGCAAAATAAGTAATATTGAAGTATTATATGCAGAAAAGGACAGGTCGGCCCTGCTTGAAGAGACACCTGTTCACCTGGCCAGATTAGTATAAATAGAAGGCACTTGAGCTCATTTGGTAACACTTACACACTCAAGAAAGTGGTGTGCAAGTCTAGAGGAAGAGTGCAGCTGCAACGACTGCAGCTGGGTATTGGTCTTGGTCTGTGGTTTTGGACTTTCTGCTTGGTGCACTACCTTAGGAGAAATGTGCACTCTCTCTCTCTTGGTTATCTATTGGTTCTAGTGAGGCTTCCCGAAATCATTCTTTATGTCAAAGGTTAAGGTACCCGGGGGTCGCTTCGTGCCTATGGTTGGGTGACAATGGTGTAGCATTGCCTATGGTTAAACTAGCACAATATTCCAACAGGTTATGGGCCCACACCACCTTCGGAACAGTCTAACCACTGAAAGGTAGATCCACAACTCTCTGTCAAGCTTGTTGTAACACAATTGCAATTGCAGTGCTAATTCCTTTGTGCCAGTTGCAGTGCCAGTTGCAACACCGGTTGCAGTGCCAGGACCAGTTGCAGTGAAAGTTTCTATGAAGTATTGGGACTAATTTTTGGTTATCCTAGTGCGCTCTAACCCAATGCATCTCCTGGTGCCCTCAGCCATAAAGAACATCAAAGTTGAATTTTTGGGTCAAAGTCAACATTTGTCTGGTCAAAGTCAAGGTTTGACTGGTCAAAGTCAAAAGACTAGTCAAAGTCAAAGACAGTTATGACTTCCTCCATAAAATTAGAGTGGCCCAGCAAAAGCATGGTCTCTTGGTAGAGCATGGAAGACAAGGATTGACATCATCCTTGCAAAGAACAAAGGGAAAAATTATGGAGTCACAGATTGAAGAGCTGGTGTCAAAGGATGAAGAGTTTGATTTTTGGAGCTTCTAAGCACATGAACGTGGAGTAGGAGAAACAATAAAAAGTAACTACTGCAGATCTAAATCTCTGGAAAGAAAAGGGATCTTTGTCCAAGAAGCAATCGTAGAGCCAGACAGATCTCAGATCTAATACATTCAGAGGAACAACACACTCTCCAGGTTGGAAAGAATACTTGTCTCAGATGAAAAGCAACTCAAGCGGAACAATAACCAAACTCCAGGTTTGCATATCAGGTTTGATATTTTTATTATTGCTGCTTAAGTGAGTATTGCAATCCTTTAGATACTAGGAACAAGTGAATACTTAGTAGCATGTACTATTAATATAAATGCTTATTGTACTCATTTGTAATATGAACTAACATCTCCTCTAGGAGATATTTCTTGTTCTTGTTCTCAGGCATGGCACCTTGGTAATGCTATAATGAATTACCATGAAATTGATATGTTCTTATATAAAATGCTATTATATTGGAAATAATTTTTCTCTTGTTTCTGTTTCGGGCAGGTGATCCTACATATTCCAGGAAGTTTACCATAAAAAAGCAAGACTTGAAAGGAATCAGAGGGAGTCAAACTGCAGAGGGAGTCAGTGATCAGGGAGAAGCAAGGTTTCGTGACACTTTGCAGGATGCATAGGGGCATGCAATAGATGGAAGCATGGTTCGAGGATTCTCTCAGTTAGAGAGAGTTGATGGAAAAATTCGAAAAGAAGGATCTTGTAGGCCTTTGTGCCGAGTTGTAGGCCTTGTGCTGAGTTGTAGGCTTCATGCCGAGTTGTAGGCCTTGTGTCGAGTTGTAGGCTTCTTGCTGAGTTGTATGCCTTTGTGTTGAGTTTAGGCCTTGTGCCGAGTTGTAGGCTTCATGCCAAGTTGTAGGCCTTGTGCCGAGTTGTAGGCTTCATGCCGAGTTGTAGGATTTATGCCGAGCTGTAGGCTACTCTAGTGAGATGGTCTGGTATGCCAAGTTGTTGCTACACCAGTGAGACAGTTTGGTACGCTAGTGGCGTAGTCGAGAACCTGTATGGCTGTGATGGTGTTGCTCGTAATATGATCTGGGTGATCATGAGATAGCTTGTGTAGCTCTGGTGATGCTACCGGTCTGCAAGACCATGTAGGTCTTATGCCATGTGAGATGGATGGATAATGATGACAGTAATGATGATACTCACGACATGGGTGAGCACGTCATGCAGGTGTAGCTCATGATGATGATGGTGACACACACTACGAGGTGTAGCTCTAGTGTTCTCTAGCGGGTTGTGGCCCCTAGACGAGATTGACAGGTCCACATGGGTGTAGCCATGTGTGACGTAATGATGATACCAGTAGCATGGTCTGCGTAACCATGATGAGAGGATCATGGCATAGCGAGCAAGGCTATGAAGACCAGAAGGGAACATCATGGTTAAATACCTCCCTAGCTAAGGGGGAGTGTTGATGTTTTGGTAGCTRCAGGAGGTATTAACCTCCATGGATAAACCTTTGACTGGAATAGAATATTCCGTAAGCAAGAGAAAACCTAAACAGATGTGTGAAAACCTTGGAAGACAAGTCGACTCAGYAGAATAAGTAATATTGAAGTATTATAARCAGAAAAGGACAGGTTSGCCCTGCTTGAAGAGACACTTGTTCACCTAGCCAGATTAGTATAAATAGAAGGCACTTGAGCTCATTTGGTAACACTCACACTCAAGAAAGTGATGCGCAAGTCTAGAGGAAGAGTGCAGCTGCAACGACTGCAGTTGGGTACTGGTCTTGGTCTRTGGTTTGGGACTTTCTGCTTGGTGCGCTACCTTAGGAGAAAGGTGCGCTCTCTCTCTCTCTCTTGGTTATCTATTGGTTCTAGTGAGGCTTCCCGGAATCATTCTTTCTTTCAAAGGTTAAGGTACTCGGGGGTGGCTTTGTGCCTATGGTTGGGTGACAATGGTGTAGCATTGTCTATGGTTAAATGAGCACAATATTCCAACAGTGAGAACCTTGGAGGTAACATGTCCAATATGGACAAATATCATAGTGTGGAAGACAAATATCCACACAAACAAGCCGATCCATTGAAAGAAGTTGAGTCATCCATAGAGTCATCAATAAAATAGAGTGGGACAGATCTTGTGAACCTCTGAGTGGAATCTGCATCAAAGGAACCGAGAGGGTTCTCCCTTTGCAAACAAGTGGCCATAGGTTTCTTAGAGTCACGATGAATCACCACTAGATATTGAAGAGTGGGCCTCATATCACCAACCGCAGTATCCAATAAAAAGGTACCAACCCTTGAAATACAAAGGATGTCTCCAAATAAGGTGGAGTCAATACCAAGAATATCATCTTTTGAATCCAGTACAGTCGGATTTGCAACGTACACTGCTTTACGTGTTTTAAAGAAACAGTCCGTCTGGTCCAGCAGAAGGAAGTCTCTGTGGAGACTTAAAGAGAACTTGCTAAAGGGGCCAAGAAAGGGTTTGAAACACTTCAATAAAGATGATTCAAAAACCCTAGTTTTGTTGCCCTTAGGGCAAATGCCACTAGTCAATAGTCTCATAGATAAACTGTATAACTCAGAAAATTCTACCGCCAGGCAATCCTCTAGATCAAATATGAGAGGTGGCCCCCCTGKAAACCCTAAAGAAGAAATCCGACAAACCCTAGATTTGCAACCCTTTAGAGCAATCCCCCTAGCCAATAGCCTCCCGGATCTCTCGTAAAAGAATAATTCTGAACTCCTGGTTCCTCAATGGTAATGCTGGCAACAAAAGTCTAAAAAAAAACCTTAAAAACAAGAGAAAACCACACAATACCAATTCTGTTCCAACAAAACAGCAGTGAATTTTGGCTAAAACAGGGAAAAAGAGAAGGTGTGCCACCTTAGAAGGGCACCGATCTGCAAAAAGAATCCCTCAAATTTTTTAGAAAGACCAAAAAACACCAAAAAAGAGGACCCCGGTCTGGGGGGGGGCATCTGGAAAAGATTCTCTCAAATCTGCTGAAAAAACCAAAAACTGTCGAAGAAAGAGGGCAATGGTGAAGGAGAGTGTAAAGAAACCTAGAAATTTGCTGCCGTCCCAAAAAAGTGCTGAAAAATCCTAGTTCCAGACCTGAAACAGCACCAAAACAGTGCTGGAGAGAGAAAGAAGAATCAACATTAGCTCTGATAGCATGCTGGGATGATA
>JASDQU010335882.1:0-12644 GCA_032191745.1 Picea mariana | reverse complement strand
TGGTGGTTTCTCTTGTTATAGGTCATGTAGAATACTGAGCAACTTATTTTCCTTTTCTTTGTATCTTCCCCAAGTTTTTTTCGTCTTTTGTTTTATTGTGTAATGGAAGTCTTTTTGCCTTTTCTTTGACACCTGTTTTTGAGTCCTCAGAATGGTCTTCTATGACTATAACATTATTTCTTTGATAGGTGGGTCAAACATAGCTTTAAAATTCAATCTATATTTTTTGGCAACCCTAATGGAGTTCCTCCTAGGGTGTTTAGATATAGGTGCATATTTCTTCCCCTGTTTTTTTACTGTAGCACCTTTCTTACTGGTTGCTTGTTGCTTATGTTTGACTGTGGATTTAATTGAGCTAATATTGAAATCTTCATCTGAGTATTCTTCCATTTTAATGTCAATATCAGAAAATACTTCTGCGTCAGAAATATTTTCAATCTCTGCATCAAGTTTTGGTTTCTTACCTCTGCTGGTGGTGGCTTTTTCTTGGTTTTGATCTACAGGAGTATCAGCAGGAATTTGTTGAGTCTGCTTCTTTCTCTTGCTGGTCCTTGTCACCCTAGTTGCAGATACTTCCTCTTTGATAGATAATTCATCAACTGTGGTACTTTGTTTTTGTGTAGCTTCCTTTTTCCCTTTGCCCCTTCTCTATTTGCTTGGCTGTGGATCAAGATTTAGAGATTGGATCAACCAATTCTAGGGTTTCTGTACTTCACTCAAAGAAGACACAACTAGTGTCTTAATTAAAACTTGATGAAACACGATGCCTTTGGCCATGGTAGGGTGAGATTGTACCCTTTTTGATATCTTCAATAAGCTCTTGAGTAGAAAATATGGCAGATTTAGAGGGTAATCTCCATTGATATGCATTAATAACCTGATATGGTAGATGTAGACCAACGCGAACCTACCTTCGCATTTAATATACATGTGAATTATGATCAGAGTGGTATGCCACTCCTGTCTAATCCAGCTATGGGGAACTCCTTTCTTCCAATCTGGATTCTCCTTATTTGGTAGAAGGAATTGGTTGACGAATTCCATGACTACATGCTCCTTTTTCCACCATCGTTCTCCCCGAATAACCAATTTACATGCTTTGGCAATGGAATGTTTCACCAACATCAACAATTTACCAATCACCACTTAGAAGCCATCGAAGTTCTGTGTAAATAACATGTACACCTATTCTTCATGCCTATGGAAAGTGGTAAATAACTCANGAACCTTTGTGCCATTTGTGGATACACTTCAAGTAGCTTGGTACCCTAAGGTTCCAACCTAACAATTTTCCCACCTTTCTTCGGCGCCATGTCGATGATACAATGTTGTAACTCGACGCTGGTGGAAATCAGAAATTTAAAATCTACATCTGTTACTACATAACAATTTCCTTAAATGGATATCCGTGCACATAATCCAACGGATTAGAATAACAGGCGACACTGTCATATAATGATATTGGAAATAGAACTGATTTGATACAGGTCCTTGCATGTACATAGTGATCTCATTCATGCAATGGTTCAAACGACATTATCGATTCAAGTGATATCGTGGAGTACATGCAGGTCTTTTTTCCACGATTCATGTGACCATGACAAGATTTGGATGGTTGGTGCATGTCACAGAATGATTACTTTAGCGGAATAACATTATTCCTGTAGCGCTATTGATGACTTGGAAATAATTTGAAATTTCAAAATTCAAATAGGCAAGTGATGTGACAAATCTCATTAATTCACATCCTAAACCTTCCAAAACTTAAGAAAATTATTTCAAAGTGAAAAAATTGCAAAACATAGCAAATCAAAACAAGGGTAAAAGTCTAAAAATCAAGGAGCAAAGTATAAGCAGGGAGGATTTAGGATTAGGGATACTCACGAAATCAAGAACAAAATTAGAGACTAACACCTACTAACGTGGGTAAGTCTCCAACCCACTTGGTGTGTCCTTGGAGGCACACACCTAAGTATAGACCCACTGTCACCTCGATCTAGACCTCTTCCATCTAGGCTCACTCCTAGGGAAGCCAAGGGGGGTAGACCCTATTAAGCTATGTGAAGTTTGATTAATGATATAGGAGTTAAATGAGTTAATTATTAAGAAAACCCAAATCAATGAAATGCAACAAATGAAAATGTCCTAAAGGACTTCCCTAATGATAAAGTCCTAGGAAACTAACTAAAAATTGACTCATGCTGACCTATTACATTATTATCCCATGCAGGGGAGCGAACATTCCGAGTACATAGAAAGACGTGATGGAGGAAAAATTTCCCTGCTGAGCCATAAGTCTTCAAAATATGTTGTACCACGAGGTACACAGCTTCATGTTACATGACATTGACCCCCAGTCAAAATAGGTGGTCAACACCACCCTTTGAAATGTGGCGGGGGAATTGCATAAACCAAATGACAAAACTCTATAAGCAAAGGTCCCCCACGAGCATGTGAATGTGGTATTTTCTTGGTCTTCGAGTGAAATTTGTATTTGATTATACCTGCTAAAACCATCTAGGAAGGAAAACTATTGTTTTCATTGTTATCCTCCATTTCTAGGGATAACTAAGGAGATGATGTCTCGAGGCCCATAGGTTGCATACATGGAGTGTCGAGAGATGGATTGACTAGTAGTGTTCACATACATAGATGAAGACCCCCTTCACCACCATACTCCTTTGATTCATCATGCTAACATTTACCACATAAACTTGGTTCTGAAAGACACTGGGTATTGCTCCATGAGGTACAAGTCAGGTATTGTGGTAAGTGTCACTCTGATACTTGAGACATTTGAATATGTTGCATTAAAGCTTCTCTTGATTATAGAACGTTTGCTCAAAAACTATTCTCTTTTCCTTGTTTCACCTTGGTGGTTGACATTGTACCCTAGTCAGTGGTCACCCTTGGGGAAAGGTTTTCTACTGGAAGGTCTCCTTGATGAGTTATCGTACCATTTATGATCATACTTATTACTTTTCATACTTCATCATTTTTTTTGTCCCCTCATATTTTGGGATTTTTCAGGTATACTGACCTAAGAAGGGATTGTACCTATTTCATGGGAAGGAGGGGCTAAATACCCAGAGGGAAATGTAGCTGGAAAAACAGAAAAGCCAAATCATAGCCTTCTAGATGATCGCCTAAGAGGTATTGAGACAATGAAACGTTTCTCTAAAAATAATTTTAAGACCCACAAAAGCAAACTCACATTACATAGATGTCCCACTTGTCGACATGTGTACACTTATGCAATCTCCCTTTATTTCCATGCATATGGCACTCTGTGTACCTCTAGATTCAAGTTACGTTGCAGTACTGTTTTCTTTCCATGTCTTATAGTACCCATTTGTTTTGGACTTTAATTAATTAATAACAATAAATGGGCTTGGAAAAAGGTTGCATTGAAAATGAAGGTGCAACACACCCTCTACAAAGGCACCCATAAATGAGATAATATGAAATCTTGTATGTCATGAAACCCATGCCCATAAGTTTTACCCCCATCCACCTCATACTCTTTACATGACTTGGAGAGGATCCACCTAGGAAACACTCTTTGACTTGGGGAATTATTCATCCAATAGGTCACCATGACAACCCTCCCATACCTAAACTTGGCAAGTTGCATATGGTCTTTGAGCACTTGTTTAATTTGGAAAGGTAGTTTTGATGCACAGTTTAGGTGGATCTTGTATTAAATGTGATTTTACTTGGCATGATACATTTGAATTGAGACCCTTGGAGGGAAAATTCACTTGTCTTTGTAGTACCTTGTTTGATGGACATTGTGGACGAACAAGCCTATCTTGGGTCTTCGTTGGGGCAAGAATCCCACAAATTGGACTCCATGACTCACACCTTGGGAGTAGCTATATGGAGAATGTTTCCTTTGGAGGCAAGTGAAGGCACCTTGGAAAATGAGACGTTTGACCTTGGAAGGTCAAAACATCCTCTTCTAGGGCTTGACGTCACATTGGCGGCTAGGGTTTGATGATGGTGGTGATGACTTGATGGAGGATTGACACACTTTGATGGAGATAAACAATTGCACCATGGAGACATGGCCTTTGGAGGCCCAATGACTCCCTCACATGGCTCAACGACTTTCTCTAAGTGCCAAAATGTCACCCCTAGGGGGTATGTCGTTACCTTTAGGGTTTTCTTTATTATGTAAAATCAAAGATTAAATTGTAAAGGGGAAAATAGAGGAGGTCAGCCTCACTAATTGTGTTTTACCCTAATGATATGTGGACAAACTAATTCTAAAGGCCTCCTATAAAAAGAGACCTAAGACATTTCTTTTTATTATAACTCTCTTACTTGAGAAATACATACTTGGCTGAAATTTGCGCCCTTTTGGGAATTTGGTCTATATCTCTCTCTTGTGCAATTTTGTGGATACTTATCTTGTATATTTTGGAGCTAAATTAGTGTGCTACCTTCTTGGAGGATTGTCTCTTTCATGTTGATAAAATTTACTTGGTAGATGAGGGTTTTATCTTCTTATCTTGTGGAATTGGTAAGGAATTTTCTGCATTTGTTGGTAATTTCTTCTTGTTTCATGTCATTCTTGTATAAAACCCTTGGAGGATTATAAGGGCACACACCCTCCACCAAGTTCATCTTAATCATTATTGGATAAGTAATTTTTTCAAGGTTGCTAGGAGGACTAAAAGGGATTACACCCTCCTAGATTTACCTTGTTGGATTTACTTTCTCTAGGGAGTAAAATGGATTAAACCCCTAGAGAAGTAGTGGATCCAAATCTTACACCCAAGACTCCATTACCCAATATACTAGGAACTAATCTGAAATTCCATTGGAGAAAAAAAATCGTTGCATTGGAAAACATGATTTGCTGAGATATTGCATTTATCTAAATTGGAATCAATTCTATATACTATTAGCTTGCTTGAGCTACTAGGGCGTCTTGCTTAGCCAAGGATTTGTTTATGTTGTTATAAACTTATGCTACAACCACTAGGGATGCTTCAAAATCACTTGTTAATCTCTTATCTCTCACTCTTCTACATTTCAAATAGTTGGCAAGTTGCTATTGTAAATCTTCTTGGTATTGGCTATATTTTGGGCAAGTTATTTGCTGATTTCTTTGAGTAGAAATTATTGTTGTAGAAACCTTTTGATACAAACAATTGGCTGCCCTAATATACTTCACTCCTTTCCAAGCCTCTTTACACTTCCAAACTTGACCTATAGAGTTTTCACTTACCATTCCTCCACTTTCCATCTCAATCCCCCTAGGGTCATTAGGATTCCCCCCTTGTGGTGACTTATCATCACTAAAGTGAGGGAAATACACACACACACACACACACACACACACACACACACACACACACAAGGTGACAGTGGGTAGCTACTCTCATAGTTGTCTCACATTTGTGGTTTGGGTCGGGATTTTTCCAACCTACAATCTATGCGATAACATTTTGGCGCTGTTGTCAGGGATTATTTTGAATCCTCTTTCATTCCCTAATGACACTTTGGCAAGATTTGATCCCAAATCCTTTACCCCTAGCTTGCATGTCGACTCCAATTAAGGAAATTTCTCTTTCCATTTCCCTCATTTTATGAGCTAAAGCTCATTTGGTTACTCCACCACCCGAGAATCCATCTTTCCAAAAGACCCTTCCCGCTGAAGAATCCTCCATTTAAATCCCCTGTTGTCAAAACCCTTTTCCACGGTAATATTCCCTTTGCACCAATGGCTCATCCTTGGGAAAAATACCTCTATAATCCCTTGAAGATGGCTTCCATCACTGGATATCCCAATACCATGCCTAAAGAGACCAACAAATGGTTGCCAAAGTTTCCTAGAAACAATGTGGTCACAACGGAAGAACACCTTTATGCAATTGGTCAAGACATGGAAAATGAAGGAGTGAGACATGAAGATGTGGTAATGAAGCTACTAGTCACATCTGTTACTGAAGATTCCCAAAGGTGGTTCAAAGGATTGTCTGACAATCACCTAGCATCATATGAATATTTTTTTAAGCTGTTCAAGAGCAGATGGGAAACAAAGAAGGCCAGTGGAATGCTAATGACTCAATTCAACTAGATTAAAAGGAAGGAGAATGAGACAATGAGTGAATTTGATACCAGATTTGCTAAACTACATAGACAAATCCTGAAGGATTTGTGCCCATCTAAAGCAATTGTTCGTCTTGTCTATGTGAATTCCTTTGAAGGGAAATTTGGTTTCATCCTAAGGGACAAGAAAGCCAACACTTTGGCACAAGCCAAAGAGTATAGTGTAGAAATCAAAGAGAATCTTCTCTACTCCAAGATTGATCCTTTTTAGTATCCTCATTCCAAGATAGAAGAAAAGACAAATATGGAAACAAACTGTACACCAGATTCAATATCTCTCATAGCTCAGAAGCTTGATTAAATGAATACTCAGTTCATCCAAACTCAGAATCAGGTTATGACCCAATTGATGAACTTGGAGAGAAATGAGTCTACTCCAAGACCTCCATTAATCAGACAACATAAGGATGATACATGATGGAGTACAAGACCACAACAAGAGGCAAGGGTTCCTGCTACTTTGAATCTCGTTTGGATGGTCAACATTAAAGAATCACAATGGTACTCTCATTTTCAAGAACCTCATCCAGAGGAGGAATGTACTAGAAGAGAAGAGGACCCCCTGACATTATGAGCTTCATAGACACAATTTTTTCCTTTTAGGATGATGATGAATACATGGACATTATGCAGGAACAACTTGATGAAGTCTAGAAAAGGGGATCCAGAGAAGGTTGGCTCAAAGTGCTTAAGCAGTTGACTGAGGATTAGAGGAAAGAATTGAAGAAGAAGGAAATCCTAACTTATGCTAGAATGAATAACATTCATGTCCCTCCTCCATAGAATTCAATTCATCCACCACTAGATAAACACACTCCATCTCAAGCGAGAAAGGAATCTCCACCTCAACCAATAGAAAAGGAAATCCCACCTCCCCCACCTCCAATTCATGATTTGCTTCCAAAACCAACACAAGCATATGAAGAGATCCAATTGAACATAGATGTCCTAGCTATGATTGGAAAGATGAATATATCAGTTCCTATGGTGGAAATGTGCAAGATTCCTTCTGTCAGAAGAGAAGCATTAAAAGTACTGAAGGTACCAGTCGAAGCAGAAGATCCTCCTATAATTTTGAATACTATGTTTCATAGATGATGAGAGGATGATAACCCTCGTTTATATCTTTTTCTAGATACAAATGGTCTCCATCTGAATAATTGCATGCTAGATTTAGGATCCTCAACAAATGTGATTTTTTTGAAGGTCATGAACCAATTTGGATTGAATATGACACACCCATATGGAAATGTTTGTGGCATTAATTCGAAAAAGGTCAAGGTATACGGTCTCATAGAAGGCATCGAAGTGTATTTGTTGGATTTCCCTCATATCAACCTCATCATGAACATAGTGGTCATTGATGTCCCAGATGCCTGGGGCATGCTTTTGTCGAGAAGGTGGGCTGCTACTCTCGGTGGTTTTCTCAGCATGGATCTCACCCATGCACACATTCCCATGGGGGATGGTACCTTTGAGATCTGATATAGAAGACATGTGGTCAAGAAGAATGTGATGGATATTTCTAGCCCCAATTATCATAGTGAGTGTGAATTTGATGTGCCTCGCCAGATCATTGAGTATGATCCCCGAGATTTTCCTTTTCTACAAGAATACTTTATAGACACTTTTCTTCCAAAGACAAACAAATACAAAGAAAAGCTTGCATAATTCCAAGGAAAAGAGCTAGGGTCCATCAAGACATTAAAGAAAGAATAAGATAAGAGAGATAATGGATGTGAAAAGGTTATTCAATATATGGTTAATGTAGAGCCACCTTCATACCCTTACATAGAGAATATACCTTACATTAACTACAATGAAGGGAGCCTTGCACTCATGTGGGATAAAAATAGGGGCAAGCCTAAGTATGATCAGAGGAACGATGTTTTATGGCTTGGCCCTTACATCTTCAAGAAGAAGTGTGAGAAGGAAAAATATTACTTGTCAGCCATGGATGAGAGGAAGATGCCATTACAAGTTGATGGGTCTCTTCTTCGATCCTACATTCAAGGAATCTGACTTCTTCAGAGCCTAGGCCCCAGGTAAGTAGGTAGGTCATTTTTGTTTCTTGCATTTGCGTCGTGATTGCTCATGATACTTTAGTTTCATTTCATTTCTGATTTTCATTTTTCTCTACTTTCATTATTGATTTAAATATTTTTCTTTCATCATATTATATGAAAAAAGTGAAAAATTCTATTTTCTAGAAATAGTTGTCAATTTTGAAGTTTTAGATTTTGATTATATGGGCAAAGGGTGAGTGAGCCACCCTAGATTTTTCAGTTTGTTGTTTCATTGTGTATAGGCACATGTCTAATTAGGATATGTTGAGTTTCTCATGCACTCTATGACAAGTACATGTCCCCAAGTAGGAGCCAAATGTTATCCCTCATTTCTAGATATAACTCGGGAGATGATATCTCGAGGCCCTCAGGTTGCAGACATGGAGTTTCGAGAGATGGATTGATTGGTAGTGTCCACATAATTAATTAATGACAATAAATGGTCTTGGAAAAAGGTTGCATTGAAAACGAAGGTGCATCACACCCTCTACAAAGGCACCCATAAATGAGATAATACAAACCCTTGTATGTCATGAACCCCATGTCCAAAATTTTTACACTTGTCCAATTCATAATATTTACATGACTTTGAGAGGATCCACCTAGGAAACACTCTTTGACTTGGGGAATGATTCACCCAATAGGTCACCATGAAAACCCTCCCATGCCTAAACTTGGAAAGTTGCATAGGGTCTTTGAGCACTTGTTTAATTTAAAAAGGTAGTTTTGATGCACATGTTTAGGTGGCTCTTGTATTAAATGTGATTTTACTTGGCATGATACATTTGAATTGAGACCCTTAGAGGGAAGATTTACTTGTGTTTGCAGGACCTTGTTTGATGGATGTTGCGGATGAACAATCCTAGCTTGGGCCTTTGTTGGGGAAAGAAGCCCACATATTGGATTCCATGACCCATGCCTTGGGAGCAACTAGATGATGCACGTTGCATCTGGAGGAAAGATAAGACACCTTGGACAATTATACCTAGCCCATTTTATCCCCATTAGCACTAAAAGTCACACTTTGACTGTTAAAGTGTAAGCTCAACACCCATCAGTAGGTTTTAAAGATAATTTTTTATGATGATATCAAATGGATCAAAACTTAGTCAGAATAGTGAAAATCACAGAAGGTTCCAAAAAAGATGTATCAAAAAATGAGGTCTTGCCTAACTTAGATCAAGGTTTTAAAAAGTAAAATGGATAGATAGAAGAATTAATGAGAAAATGAAAATGTCTACAACTCACATCAGGCAATACTAGCAAACATCTGAGGAAAACCTTTTGACATAAGAACTTCTTTAATCAAAAGATAAAATCTTATAAAATCATAGCAACATCACAACAAAACCTCCATTGCAATACAAATACAATAAATCAAATGAATCATTCAAATGACAGTAAAATCAGAGTAAGATTGAGATAAGATAATGGGAAAGAAACTGATTTCTATTAACAAAAAAGTCTCAGGTAACTTCACAATTTCAAAAGTATGAGTCTCATTACAATCCTTCAAACTCTACAATGATTTTCAATGCCTATCTTATAGCCTAGGCTGTCAATGACAACTTTACAATTCGAATCCCCCTTCTTGCATAAGATTCCTACACCTAAAGGTGGAGTAACTACAACTGTTAAAAAAAGAAGTAACAAACTGCTAAAAACTAGGCTAATGCTGGTAACCTCCTTAATCACATTAAATGTGCTTGATGATGTGTACTTTGAGAACATCTCCCTTTGTCAGGTGTCTCTCTAGTCTCCAATTGACCTTCCAAAAACTATCACATACTCATCTACTGTTACACATAAAAAATACTCACTTTGATAGTGTCGCAAGTGTCGCATTTTTCTCACAAGTGTCGCAAGTGTCAAGCAAAGCATACTGCCATGATGCCTATGTCATACTTATAACGCAATCAAAAAGACACTTGAAACACCTCAAACACTTGATTTGGAAGAATAGGAATGGTTAACTGGAGTTATGTACCTCTTGCCATCTGAAAGAACCATTGAATTTGGGTTTTTGGAGGAGAACACTCCCCTATACCTCTCTCAGGAGTGCTGGCACCCCCCTATACACTATATGGGAGCGTTATAACACTACCTATACCCTTTTGGAGGAGTGATACTGCTTTTGGGAATGCTGGCGCCCCCCTAAACCTTTCTAGGGAGCGTTATAACGCTCTGACACTCCTTTTGAGGGAGCGCTACCTATTCTAGGCAACAGTTGGTTTGTTGAGAAGAATGGGGGAAAGATCTTTTCAATCTTGGAAGGTAGTTGGATTCGAATCCCTAGTCCATCCATGATCTTAGGGAAGATCCCTAACTCAAGGAGGAAAATCCTCAACTTACCCCAAAGATATCTCAAGTGGTTGAGCCTCTCCAAAGCTATATAAGCAGGCTTTCTCATGGTGAATAGGGGATCTGGATGGAGAATCATACCAAACTTATGATCTCATAAGTGATATTTGGAGAAGGGATGAGAAGCATGAAACCTATGATCTCATAGGAAACACACAGTGAAGTGGAGGCTAATCAGCGAAGCTATCGTCATTCCGATCATGGAGATTTTGAGCAAGGGTTAGGCAAGGAGAACTTGACGAAACTGCTACATTCCATCTATGGCTGTAAGTAACGTTTTGTCCTCATTAATGTAATATGCTTGGCCTGTTTCTTTCTAATTTGTGTTTGACATTACATGAATTTGTCTCTAAGTAGATAGGTCTATTTCGAACTAATCTCGATAGGATAGGAAGTGGTTGTACTTTGTTTGTCTACAGGGCTTATCGAGGAGCTCAAGATTGGAGTTCAACTCGGAGCGTGTAGGGACAAACACCGGTAAAAGGTACATATTTCCTCCTTCCTCTTCATGCATTAGTTTTTGTAGACCTAAAAGGAAGTCAATGACCATGATAAGCACTTTCTGTCTTAGAGTTAAGATTCTAGCTCTTTGAGGAGATCTACCTGTCCGCAGGAAGATTTTCCTTCAACAGAAACTGGCGACTCCACCGGGGAATCGAATCGAAACTTTTCAGTTTTGGTCTTCCTCATAGACATTGTCTTGATATTTGTTATATTAGGCCTTGTTCACCTCGTATATATGATTTCATTTTTTGATTGGATCCTTAGCCCATTACATTGATCCTAATTGACAAAAATTTGACTGAATTTTGGGTTTTCAGACATTTTTCTAAGTTTTTGGAGCCTAGCACCCCTGTGCCTGTGTTAGCCCAACGCCAAAACTCCCTAGAAGTGTTAGACAGAGCTTTATAATGCTTTGGTGGCCCTTACACCAGAGCGCCAACCTCTTTTTTGCAAAATTACCTTCCAGAATTGTGTTTTTTACAACTCAGTCTCTGTTTTTTGCCCTTGTCCAGCTTCTTGATGCTTCATTACATCTTCCTAATGACATTTGACCCTCTGCTTTTTGAGAAGTAGGCGTTTTTTTGTTCATATTTGGTGACCTTCTCTCTTATTTTGATTCTTTGCTCCTGTTGAGAACTTGGAATCGATCCACTTCCTTTTTCTCTCTTGTCTGACTGAGCATAAACTTTGGTGAAGGATATCATAAGTCTACGAATCTTCTCATTTGGTTCTTTTTTGAGGTCATTGTTCTTGAACATCTCTCTTTTGTGTGAATTGTTTGATTTTGCTTTGTTATATATATATATTTTCTGTTTGCTTCTTGTTTAAATCACAACAAGAGGGTGTGTGTTGTGTGTGCGAAATTTGATCATACTTGTCCGAATCTCCTTGATCTAAAAGGGTAGTCGATAGGAGAAGTTTTTTGCATTGAATTAATCATCATTCGCATACAAACGACAAAGACACATATTAGTGATTGGTTTTCATATTAGAAGGCATTTTTGAAAATGTTTTAGCATTGCATTAGATTCAATTGAGAACCAATTGATTGAGGACATTTCATATTAGTGTTCGAAAGTGAAAACGACTCTTTCTCTTTCCCTTAAATAGGCGTTCATTGAAAAGAAACGATTGCTTATCATATTTCATGCATATTTTTGGGAATTGAGTCCTCATTCCATCAGTTTCACTTTCGTACACCCTTTGAGTAAAGAACAACTGTAAAACGAACGCTAATTAAAAAATTATCTAGAACATTTTTTGTTTTTAGGATCTTCCACCAACAGTAGACTAGGGTTAGCACTTTGGATTACGCTGTGAGTACAACTCTCCAAAGTTTTCAAAACAAACATTAGCATCCTGAGCTAGGGAGAGTCAAATCCAATTGTCGTATTGGTTTTCTGGGATCCCCCTCTCACACAGGGGTTACGCACGAGGTCACATTCGGGCGAATTACGGAGATTATCCCTCCATGGTTCAACTGTTTGTAGTGGTCGGATCATATATTGGGGGTCACTTAGAGGTATACCCACGATTATGTGTGGGAGCCTCTCGGGTTGATTTCGGACTTGTTATCCTGCCCATATGTTCCAG
>JASDQU010335880.1:0-12644 GCA_032191745.1 Picea mariana | reverse complement strand
TGTTGGCAGGTTTCCGACCGACTGTTCCTTGTTCCCTACACACACTCGACAAAGTATTTCAGCTATCACTCTGTTCTAACTTCATACTTTGGGGGGCTCTCTGTTACACATTATTTTCGTCATCCCTGTGATCGTTAATGATGTAAACCTATCTATTGCCTTTAGAGGGGTCATAGTGACTTGAGTTCCTGAAGAGAGAAGGAAGAAGAACTTCTCCTGAGAAAAGAAATTGCATTTTCCTATGTAAAAACCTTATAAAAAGGAATGTTCGCAGGTTGCTATATAGGCAGAGTGCGAGAATCATCAATTCTTGCAGGTTGCACTATAGCCAGGGTGCGAACAGTTCGCAGGTTGCTATATAGCTAGGGTGCGAGAATGTCAGCACGTGGGAAAAATGAGCGATTTCTCGAATCTTCTAGAAGGAGAAGCTTCTTTGGTGAGGTGGCATCCGAATGGTTTGGATCTTACTCGCTTTCATGATTTAGTGGGATCATCCTAACCTCCTCACCTTATCTTCTTCAACTTATAAAAGGAGAAGAGTTCTCATGGAGAAAGTTAGCTTGTGGGTTCTTGTTCTTTGGCTTGGAATTATTTGGCTTGATTAGAGTGGCTTTGAGATTTGCTTTGTTAAGATAGATTGTGAGTAGCTATCAGATCTATGGTTTCAGAATCTTTTGAGCAAGAAGTGTGTGGGGAACGAAGGACAGTTGGAAGGGACCTTACGACATCAAGGCAAAGGTTGTAATCTCTCTTTCATATTTAATAATACAGTAATATATTTCTTTCCCATAAAGTGAGATCTACTTTATTACATAATTCCTTGATCATATGTATAGACTAGGTATTTGAATATATTAATGTCTTTGCTATGATTGGTTTGTGTTGTTGTGATTGGACGACACAAGAGCATCGGAGCAGAGCGAGGAACAACAGAGACTAAAGGAAAGCTTTCATAAAGTAAGTACACTATCCTTTTCTCTTGTCCATTCAATACTTTAGATCTAGGGAAAGGGTAGTATTCTGTCACGTTTTGTTCCAGATCCAGGTGGATCTGGGGAGATTGGTCTGTGTCCGCACTCACGAATTTATCCTTAAACACACAACATCACATGGATGCCTCTTCCCTATTTCCTTACATCGCCTAGACATCTATTTATATATTACAAAATAGGCCCAAGCATGGGTAAACCTATGGGTCGACATTCCCATACCCGTTACATATTCCCAAATCCCAAAAAGGACCCAAAAAGGGGCCGAGATCCCGTGATCTCTGCTTTGTCTTCCGCTCCACCTTCGACAAGCTGTCGAAGTCCAAAATGGTCAAACTTGACCAAGGATCTCTCAAAACTTGGTCGAGGGCCAACAGGGCATCAACCGCAATGTTGTCTTTTCCTCTTTTATGTAGAATTTCCATATCAAACGTGGCAATTTTCTCTATCCACTTTTGTTGTTCGGTTGACAATGTTTTTTGTTGTAAAAAGTACTGGAGACTGTTAAGATATATGTGTATCAAGAAATTACTTCCCAATAGATATTGGCACCATTTTGTTAATGCATGCATGATTGCAAGCATTTCCTTGTTGTAAGTGGATTGTAAGCATTATGTTTTATTTCATTTCCTGCTCTCAAAATCTATTGGGTGCCCATCTTGCATCAATATTGCTCCAATTCCAAAACCTGACGCATCACACTTGATGATGAAAGGTTTGGAGAAGTCATGTGTTGCTAATACCGGGGTTGTGGACATAATGTTTTTTAAGTTTTCAAAACATTTTTGTGCTTCCAAATTCCATTGGAAGGAGTTTTTCTTAAGGAGATTTGTTAGGGGGTGGTTAAATGAGCATAATTCTTAACGAATCTCTGATAGTATCTTACCAATCCTAGAAATCCTCTTAACTTGGATATGTTTTTGGGTTTAGGCCATTCTGATATTGCCCTGATTTTCTTGGGGTCTACCTTGACTCCTTTTTTGGATACGATGTGACCAAGGTACTCTACTTCCTCCTTGCCAAATGTACATTTTGATATTTTGGCATAGAATTGATTTTCCTCCAGAAGAGATAAAACTTGTCCCAAATGATTCATATGCTCCTCCCATGTTTTACTGTACACTAAGATATCATTGAAGAAAACTAAGACATGTTTCCTTAAGTATGGGTGAAATAATTCATTCATTGTCGCTTGGAAGGTGTTAGGGGCATTAGTTAGCCGAAAAGGCATCACCTTGAATTCGTAGTGTCCTTCATGTGTCTGGAAGGCAGTCTTGGCTACGTCTTCTAGTCTGACTCTAATATGATAGTACCCAGATCTTAAATCAAGTTTGAAAAATATTTTGCTCCATGAAGTTCATCCAACATTTCGTCAATAAATGGGATGAGAATTTGTTTTTAATTGTTATTTTGTTTAGCCCTCAGTAATCTATGCATAATCTGAAAGATCCATCTTTCTTTTGAACTAGCACTACTGGAGCTGCATATAGACTTTTGATTTTCGTGATGACACCACATTGTAATAGGTCTTGGACTAGTCTTTCTATCTTTGTTTTGTGGTGATGAGGGTATCTATATGGTTTAACCTTTACCGGGTTTGATCCTGGTTTAAATTCAATTATATGTTCAATTCTTCTTTGAGGCGGTAACTCCATGGGAAGGTCTTAAAATACCTTCTTGTATTTTTGAATTAGACCTTGGACGTTTGATGTTCTGGAGTCATCCTATTCTGATTCTTGCATTTCTATGTTTTGGCATTGGATGAAGTATGCGGTTGCTCCTTTTCAGATCATTTTTTTTCATTTGTTGTGACGACACAACATGTGTTTGTGGACGCTGGAAACCATATAATTTATAACTTTTCCCTTGCCACTTGAATTGGATGAAATGTTCTGGGTGATTGAATGAGTATGTGCCCAAGGTTTGTAACCATTGGACTCCTAAAACGACATATACTCCTCCCAGAGGGACGGTGTAGAGTTCTGATTCCAAATTGAAATATTGTATTTGGAGTTTCACCTTATGGCATTTTTTGACATTTCCAGTTTTTTTGCCGTCTGCAACCATTACTTTCTTGTCTGGGACTGAATATACAAATAATTTGAGTTTCCTTGCAATCTTGATATCGAGGAAATTGTGGGTACTTCCAATGCCGATTAGTATAGTGACATTATCATTTTTTATATGTTCTTTTAATTTAAGAGTTTTTGGTTGGGTAATGCATGTGATGGTTGCGAGCGATATTCTTGGTGTGTTGTCTTCTATGAGATCTGAAGTGTCATTTTGGAAATTTTTCATTTCTTCATTTATTGATTCTGCTGAGTTTGATTTGTCGTCTTTTCCTGCTTCAAAAGTGTACAATTTTTTTGAGTTATCTTCAATCTAGCACCTATGTTTGGGGTCCCATTTCTCTCCACATCATTTACAATTTCCTTCTATTATCCTTTAGGACTCTAAACTTCTTCTTCTATCTTCACGTAGATTGGGTGGTATGTATTTGTCATTTCCTGTGGTCTGAGGGACACTCCTTGAGTAAACCTTGTTGAATCTTGATTGGCCTTCTAGTTTTTATTCTGCGGCTTTTGCCATGCATATTGCTATTTCTACCGTAGTAACCTCATGTAATCTTAATTCATCTTGGATATGTGGTTTGAGACCACCTATCTAAGACTGGAGTAATTGATCATCAAATAGTCTAAATACTTGGGTGGCGAGAGCTTCCCATTGATGTGTAAATTCATCTATGCTACCTTTTTGTTGTAATCTGGTGAGTTTTGAAAAAAAATAAAAATCCGAGATGCCCTAGAATCTTTAAAAATTTTTTTTTTTGAAATAATTTCAATTATATGATTGAATTCTTCCTTTCCACCTTAGATACCAATTGTATGCAGTGCCTTCGAGGTACATGGATGCATATTTGACCTTTTCTTCATCGATTGTAATATTATATATATGGAAATATTCTTCAATTTTGTTAAACCAAGCCACACATTGGTTATTGCCTCCATTCTATTTTGATAGTTCAATTTTGGCTTTCGGAGGATAAATTATTAAGGGTTGATGTTGTGATATAGGTTTGGAATTTGAATTGTAGGGAGGTGGCGGTGACAGTGGTGGTGATGTGTTAGATGTGCTTGAGTCACTTGGTCGTGGTTCAGTGGCTTGTTGGTGCCCTTAGCCTTTTATTAAATTTAAAAGCTCACTAAGCTTTTCTTCCTGATGTTGTGTCATCACAACTAGACTTTCTTGCAAATCGTCATTTATTTCTCGTTTAAAGTTTCCCAAACCTCGTTGTAGGTTAACCCCGAGTTATTGAAAAATATCGTCTTTAAGATCTTGTTTTAGATTATCCATGCCTTTTTGTAATTCGATTCCGACTTCCATTGAAATTTTTTCTTTAAGATTATGGGTCAACTCTTGTTTGAGTGCCTCATTGTTGAGCCTTATTTCTTCTAATAACTCATCGTGAGTTTTTTGTATTGGCTTTTCAAGTGATTTCCTAATGTTTTTACATTCCTGGTCTATTTTTTCCACTTGAGTTTTTAATTCCGACATCCTTCTGGTGTTTGGGGGTGAGTATTTTTCTGTAATTTTGATCTTGCTTGGAATATCCCCTTTTTAATAATTGAATTAATTAATTGTATGTAGTTTAAGGTGGAAGGATGTGTGCCGAGTTGTGGAGAGTGGAGGGTGCGGAAGAGTGGAGAGTGTATGGTGGGTGAATGATGAAAGGAAAGACGAATGGGAGAGGGACGACATGGGAATGAGGTGGATGCAGACTATGGAAGAATGGGGACACAGACTGTAGGAGAATGGGGGGACATAGACCGTGGGAGAATGGGGGTGCGGTCTGTGGGAGAATGGGGAGGGGGACACAAATTGTGGGGGAATGGGGAGGGGGTGGATGGTGCGTGGGAGTGGAGAATGGGTGGAAATAGGTCGCAAGGTAGTGGGGAGAGGTCACAAGGGGGCGGAGGAGGGTTACGGGAGGGTGCGGGGGAGTGTAGAGGGGATGGGAACAGGTCGCGGGGGAGTGGGGAGAGGTTGCGAGGGAGTGGGGGAGGGTTACAGGAGGGAGTGGGGAGGGTTACGAGAGATTTATGGGAACATGGGCTGCGGGGTGAGGGAAAACGACGTGGGGCATGTGGGGAACGAGGGGATTGCAGTGAGGGAAAAAACGTGGGGGTGTGGGGAATGAATATGATATGGGGGAGCAACCAGCTCTGATACCAATGGAAACGACAGAGGGTTTCGTAACAAACAACTTCACTCTGAATCCATAATAAGATACATACAATAATAATTGATTGTAAAATAATGATGATACTACAAGGATAGGTCCTTTATGGTTTTTATGAAGGGTCATGCCTTTTTAGTCATGACCTTTTATTACATTCATGTTTAATTTACTTTATTTATTTATTTTAATGTCTTTATTATTATTTATTTATTGTAACATATGCACTTTCAAGGTAATAAGAGGACATGAAGGCCTTACTTTGTGTTATTTCCATTCTACAAGTTGATTGGGTGAAATAAAGAGGGATAGAATGGCAACACAACTAGACTATATGACAAATCATTCAACAACTACAACATGACCCTATTGTACCATATAAATTTGGTGGGATAAATATTCACTCTAGTATAAGGATAACCTATATTTATGTAAGAAATCCCAACTCGAATAGAAGGTCATTTCTCAATTGCACATATATTTTATAGGTGGACACTCAAGATTTCTAAAAACTTATCACAAGATGAATTTTTTTATTATTTATTTTTATTTTTCAGAAGGTTTGAAAATTCATGTTCAAAAGTTTGTGGTTTCCAATAGAGAAAATGAGAGATGATCAAGACCCTAGGTCTTCTAGGACCATTAGGATTACCAATTCAACGGTAGGAAGTGGTCTAAATGGATTTTATCACAAGTTTATCAAATTTTTAAGGGAATAATGTCAACACGGTGGTGGTTGATCGACTTACAAAGTATGACCATTTTTTTCTCTATTTCTCATCTTTTTAAAGCAAGTAAAGTAACCACAAAATTCATGGAAATAATTCATAAGCTACATGGAAACCCCAATATTATTATACGTGACATATATCCCATTTTCACTAGTAATTGTTTGATTGATTTGTTTTTTTGTTTGGGTACTTAACTAGCTCACAATTCCTCTTACCATCCATATTCTAATGGGAAAACTGAGATTGTCACTAAATGTCTAGAAGGTTATCTATGTTCTTTGCATCATTTAAACAATAACAATGGTCAAGTGGTTACATTTGGCAGAATAATGGTACACCACTTCTTTCCATGCTTCATCCAAACTATCCCATTTATGTCACTTTGTGGGTATCATCCTCCATCTCTCACATTTCCATTGAGAGGGAAACCTAAGGTTCAAGCAATGGATGGTCACATCCAACACTAATAAGAGGTTCTCCAACTATTGAAGGACAACTTAGATGCAACACAAAACAAGATGAAACAACAAACATATCAACATCGTAGTGAAAGGCACTTTGAAGTGAGGGATTAGATATTTATGAGGTTGTAACCAAACAAACTAATGTCCCTCAAGCAACAAAAGAAGGACAATAAATAATACCCAACTACTTTGTTCCCCATAAGGTGTCATGGTGGATTGACAATATGGATTACAAACCAAAGTTGCATGCTTCTTCACATGTACTTCTAGTCTTCCCAAGTTTCTTATTTAAATAAGGTAATTGATAATGAGATACTAGTTCAAACACTTTTTCTAGAGCTTAATGAAGAGGGGGAAATCATATTAGACCCTAAAATAGTAATTGTAACACAGATCAAGCAACAAAGGACCCAAGCAACTACAAAGTACCTCATCAAGTGGAAGAACTTGTTAATAGATGATGCATCTCAATAAGATAGGTACTCCATATAAAAGCATCCACAAATGATCAATGTTGAGGGCAACACTTGTTTGAAGAGGAGGTGTATGTTAATCTCGTAACCATAACCCTCATCCATTATCAATACATTAGTTATAGTTATGTCGGCTTATTATTTCTTTCTACCCCTCTTTGTCTCTGATATACACATCAAGGAGACTCAATTGAAGTATCATATTATCTTGTGCATTTCATATCTTTTTATAGGAGGTTTTCCCCTCAAAGATGCTTCTTATTCGTTCACTCTTTCACTTTATTTACATGTGGCATTATTGAATTGTTTTTTTTTATACTTATTTGGCTAGTTGGTCCATAACAAAGATTTGATAGTGTTTTGTTGGTGATGGCCATGATTATTTAGAATTTCTATCTTCATACAACAATGATCAATAACTTTTCCCCGAGGTGTAGGACAGTTAGGGACGGAGTGTGCTGTTAAGGCACTCTATGATGTTAAAGTCATCGGTTCAAAACCTGCGGGGACAAAAAATCCAGCCATGTTAAGTGTTGGTGTGGCTCAGGCCGGGTGTGATCCTCGGGTGATTTTGACGGCTTATATGCCCCTGAGTCACAGTTTCTTAGCCACAGGTTAGTCCCACATGTCACGGAAAAACTAACAACAACAAAAAAAAGACAATGATCAATAATTTGCAATGACGTTTAACTCATACACATTAGAAGTAATCTCAAAACATCCAATAAATGAAGTCATGCTACATTGTTATTATCAAATGGGAATACAATTGATTTAGGACTTGGAGAAGGAGTTTAAAAAATCCTTTAGGCATCCATCTTTATCAAACACAATGGCCAAGGTCACCATAAAAAAGAAGGGAAGAGTTTGGAAGCAAAGAGAAGAGTAAGTGAAGTCTCAATGTTGTATGAGAATACAATTAAAACATGGACCTCCTAACCCAATGAAGGAAACTCTACTACAAAGGTAGGAAAAATCATTATAGCTACAATACCCCTCAATTCCTCTCTAATAAGGGACCAAGTGGATGAGTTTAGGAGATTGGGTGTCAATGTTAAAGTGACATTAGGAGGGGAAGAAGTAAAGGGATCGACAATATTCTCAATCACTTACTAAAAAAACTATGGTTATAAGATTTGTTTTCCAAGTTGCATTTAATTTGGAGTGAGCAGTAAGGGATGTAATACTTAGAAGTGTTGAATTTTTTTAATAACTCAAAGAATATGTGAGAGAGAATCGCTACGTTAAGTGGAGATTTGTCACAAAACATAAACGAGACAATAAAAAATAAGAGGTCTATTGAATATGAAGACGATAAAATATATGAGAACCCTTAATTTTAACAAAAGTACATCGCAACAATGAAAACCACCACCATAGAAAAATGTAGGAAGTGGATCCAAAGATATAAAAATGAAGATAATATATGATCATCACTCCATTGGAAGTATATTTGTTGAAACACTCCACACATAAGCATCATGAACACAATGAGAGTGAACCACAAGCTCAATTTTGGTAGCAAAGTGATGAACCCTTCACAAATATCAAGTCAAACATTGAAACCCAAATAATATTCATTATTATGACAAATTTTTTCACATGTAAGTTTTATGTATAATTTATTTGACACTATTCTAATAGATTTCAAGGTGGAAGGAATCAAATTAACAATGAGAAGGGAGACAATTTTGTTAACGTAAAGATAATTTTGTTTTGTTTTATAAATAATTTGGTGAGATTTATCATAATGGTTATCTATAATGGAACTTTAACAAGTATTTGCTTTAAACATGTTTTTTTTTTAAGAAGTATAACAAGTATTTGCTTTAAACATGTTTTTTTTTTAAGAAGTATGGATATGAGCTTGAAAGTTGCATATTTGGAATTATAAATATTAATAATTTCGATTTATTAGAAAATCATAACTATTCTCCCTTCCATAAATGGGTTGGTTTTTCAATACATACTTTCTTTATAGTAGGGAACAATTGGTTGTAGTACGTAAATTTAAAGTAAGAGGTGGAGTAATAACTATAAGAAATATTTTAAGAATTATAATTATTTTAACAATAATTTTATAAACTTTTGTTAGGTTGGTGAAAGCGATCAATTAATATAACCCCCACCTAGGTTCAAGTCCTACTAAGTGACATGTCAATAGTGCTNGATAATTTTGTTTTGTTTTATAAATAATTTGGTTAGATTTATCATAATGGTTATCTATAATGGAACTTTAACAAGTATTTGCTTTAAACATGTTTTTTTTTAAGAAGTATGGATATGAGCTTGAAAGTTGCATATTTGGAATTATAAATATTAATAATTTCGATTTATTAGAAAATCATAACTATTCTCCCTTCCATAAATGGGTTGGTTTTTCAATACATACTTTCTTTATAGTAGGGAACAATTGGTTGTAGTACGCAAATTTAAAGTAAGAGGTGGAGTAATAACTATAAGAAATATTTTAAGAATTATAATTATTTTAACAATAATTTTATAAACTTTTGTTAGGTTGGTGAAAGCGATCAATTAATATAACCCCCACCTAGGTTCAAGTCCTACTAAGTGACATGTCAATAGTGCTTGCACTTGCAGATGTGTGTTAATGCACACAACAATGGTTGAAGCTATATTTGAACCTATACAACTTTCGTAGGATAGATACCCCTTGCTCATGGTTTCTTAGACAAATGTTACCATACTACTATTACCTATATATCACTCTTACTTTTATTTTATCATTTTGTATTTTTACATATATTATTAACCTTATTCTACTTTATAGTATATGCATTTATAACAATCATGTTATAATTATCAAATTTGTTCCATGTATTCTTATTTATTTACGTTCATGATCATTATTGTATAACTTGTGTGGGTATATGACATTATGATTTAAAGAGTAAATTATTATAATACACTGCTTTTTATGAATATTCTTACCTCAAATTCTTCTTTTATAATGCTTATTCAACCTTATGTATTATGTACATATCACCTACACTCCATAATCATATGTTTTGCTAAAGATAACATCTATATAATTTTTTGTATGTATATTTATGATAATCATGACGCTTACTTTGATACTATCCATAATGTTAATGGATACTTAATCTTCTTGCACTACTCTTACCAAAGTAGTAACTACTTATCTTGTTCACTCTCTTAATCCCTCTAGTACTTGTTTGTTACTTCACCTTACTGTACTAATTGATTCACTAAACCTCATTGTAATATTGTACATTCACATTCCTCTTTGCTCTAAACCTATGTTGTATCTATATTCTCATATTTATCTACTATTTCACTTTGTTGTTTTCATTACTTTAATCATTTATTTGTTAATCATATTACCACCTCATTATGTATAAGATAACTTATTATTATATCTTTTAATTTATAACACTCATTGTTGTAACTATATGCTTACTTTCTAGTATTTCTACATTCTTTATTGTATTGTTGTTTATTACATTATATCATATTTTATATTTGCACTTGCCAACCTTTGCATACCCACACACTCACCTTTAACTATGTCATACAATGATCATTATTCTACACTAATGTGCAATGCAACCAACCATTTCTTGTTAATTTATACTTGCATATTTATAATGTTATATATCATTTTGTTATTTACCATCTCTTTTATACTACCAWTTATCACCACATTCTTTCACCTTAGCATATATTTCGTATATATTACCTTTACACTACACTATTTTATGTATCCTACTACATCTTTATTTGTCTTGCATATTCAATGTTACTTGTACATGATGCAATTTTACACATCATCTATTTACTATCTATTTATTATTCTCACTGCCCATAATACACAATTTGTATTACATCTCAACTTCTTTCTATTTGTACCCCACCTTTGACCACGCATCAAAATATGCATCACTATTTCATTCTTCACTTCCACTCCCCTTTCACTTCTTGTTACTTTTAACGTTACTATTACTCCTTACCCATCTTGTCTTCTATTATATATATCGCTCCCTCATACAATCCTTAATCTTGTGATTTAGTATTTATCCTTATATTGCCTACATTCATATTCTTGTTACCTATCATCGCTATTTCTTCCCATGTACATCACACATTATGTTTACCACACATCTTTATATACATCACTCATTTAGATTACTCTTCTTTTATCTTTATTGTCATGTTCCCTTTTATCTTAAATAAACACTTACATTTTTATCCATAATATCATTTATTGCATTAAATACTCTTATCTTAATTAACTATTATTACCATCTATACTTTACTTATAACACTCTTGGTATACACCTTATACCATTTTCTAACATTTAAGATTAAATAATATAAAATATATTTTAATTTTAAATAAAACTCTTTAAATAAATATATATTTTTTATTATATATATATATATATATATATATATATATATATATATATATATATATAACAATTTATATCCCATTTATAACAATTTAAAAAAAAATAATTATAAATTTATTTTTCTTTAACTATTATAATCCTACTTGTATTTCTTCTCATCTTGAATATTCTTACTTTTCCGTCCTTTTGAACTATTATAATCCTACTTGTATTTCTTCTCAACTTGAATATTCTTATTTTGCCATCCTTGAAATTTTTTTATTTTTATTTTTTTTATTTTAAACATATATAACAATTTATATCCTATTATATAACAATTTAATTTATTTTTTTATAAATTTACTTTTCTTTAACTATTATAATCCTACTTGTATTTTTTCTCACCTTGAATATTCTTACTTTGTCGTCCTTTTGAACTATTATAATCCTACTTGTATTTCTTCTCACCTTGAATATTCTTACTTTGCTCTCCTTTTGTTATTAGTCCCTGCCGGAAGGCCAAGGGCAGGGACTATAGCGATGAGTTCATCGCTGACTTTCAATTAGTTGAAAGTTGACTTCCAAATTTCTGAAAAAATGCTAATGTTTAACTTATAAACTTTATATACATAATTTTTTTAATAAAAAATTTATGGATTTGTCGCAATTTGATTGGCTGGGAAGTTTGAAGTCTTATTGTCGGCTTTGCTTCTTCCCAGGCCAATTCTTACTGCTTTGATAAATGCCTTCACTATAGTTTCATAATGTATCAAAGCCGTTCAAAGCACGTTATATCTCCACGTGGCCCCAGGATGGCGCGGATTTATCTATCGATCGGACGCACCAGCATCTGACTATCTCCCACTCAGATTTGACAGCCGACATTTCATTTACCCATTTACCGAGACAAGAAACGACAACCGATATTTACTTTTGAAAATCCGACGACGGAGATATAGGCTGCGAAACACACTGATAACCATCAACAATCATCAAATAACCATTAAATAGTATGAATGTCTATAAAAAAATCCCACCGCCTCCTCCCGTATTTATTTTGCTCCGTCAGCTTCAACACGAGATTCTAATCCAATACTCATCCAAGCAGGGGGGGTTAAAGGTCCATTAATAGGGCTCTATCTAAATTACCAAGAAAAGTAAATCTGTCCGTTCAATCAGGTCAGGTGAAAAGAACCAATCTTCTTTATCTAATTGAAATCTAATGAATATGGTGTTTCCAATGATCCAAGTGTTTATAGTGTAAATCCTCCTTCCTCTCGTTTATTGGGCGCGTAATAATACTAATGAAATTAAGTCTATTTAAAGCACAGATTGTTTTTTTGGCTCCTCAACCAGAAGTGTATTATAATTAAATTC
>JASDQU010335878.1:0-12644 GCA_032191745.1 Picea mariana | reverse complement strand
TAAATTATTACAAAACCATAGGTTTATATAGGTTTCTCACAAGGTAAAACATCCTTGTGAATAATAGTAAACAGTTTTACAAAATCTGGATATAATCCCAAAATCCCTTAAACAAAGTAACTAAAAATGCAAGTGAAATACTTAAGATATCTTCCAACTGCTCCTCATATCCATTGCCAATTCAAACTTGCCTGCAATAGACACCAAAAATCAAGTTAGAATAATGTTTTAATAGAAAAATAATAAAAAAATGACTTAACAGACTTAGCTACAGAATCATCTGATTCTGTAGCTAGTCAAAAATAACCAACAGGACCAGATCTCAATCAGATAAAATCAAATCGAATCATCTTTTAATAATCCTCAAAACAAGTCACTAATAATCCAATTTGAAATTATTATCCAAATCAAATCGCATCCACAGAACTTCAATTGAAACAGAGTAACAAAATATTTCTGTCTTTAGTTACCATAAGGTATAGTCAAACTTTGACAGGTCGAAATTGGATATTTAACCAAATTCGAATGAGATATGATAGAATCGAAATCAATAATCATGATCAAACAGGATAGTAACCATATCAAATAAGATTTTCCACAACCTAACTATAATCGATATGATCAAACATGCGTTACAGTTGTAGCAATATTATTTCAATCAATCATAACGATAGAAAGCCTGTAAGATTCAGCGCGATATTCATTCTATTTTGATCAAATAAGTGAAAGCTGTTACGATGCACATTTAAACGAAACATGTGTAATAGTTCTGACCAAAATCATCATCTACTATAATTGTTGGGTATGACACAGTCGAAATCGAACAGTTATGACCAAAACCATAACCTGAACAACAATCAAACAAGATCGAGTTTAATACAATTATAGACGAATTCTTTGTTCTGGGCATGTCATTTTGTTTTACAACTTCGTTTGTGACTAAAAATACAGTGTTGTTCAATTTTTCAACAGAACAGGTTCGACTTGCCTTACAAAATGACTGACAGGAAGTCGGGTTATTGTTATGATTTACATCAATTCTCAATATAGAACAAAACCCTTTTTTTTACAACAAAATCGAAATCATATCTAGGCTGGTCAAAGTTACATGAAAGCAGCATAACCAATTCGTATTATCATACAGATTGTGTTTCAACATGTTGCAAGACAATTTTCTTATAATAGATACAACAGAACCTTCAATCATAACAAATTTAAATGAAACGGATCTAACAATTGATTATTAAAATCAAAACCAAATCCAACTCATACTATAAAGAAAATTCGATTAACAAATCCAATCATATACAACAGTGCATGTTTACGTAACTGAGCAAGTCAATAATGCACACAGAGTTCACGAATGTACCATATAAATGAGCAAGGGTTATACCAGCTAGACCGTTGATATTATGTCAATTTTGAATTGACAATGGCTGTAGCAGACTCGACATTTTTGAAAAGGATTGAACCCGTAGTTCGTTGTTTCTTGTCGTTGGGTTGTTCTCTTGCATTCTGACCAGTGAGCTTTGCCACTTGGTTCTCCAAATCGTGAATTTTGGATTGCAATTTTGGGACATCCAAGTAGTATCTCTCCAACCACAACCCACACTGATCGCATGGTGGAGCAACAACTTGAACAAAAGGGGGTTTTGATGATTCCCCGAGGGTTTCATGGAGTGATTCGATACCAGGAAAGTCAGGGTTATCCCGCAGACAAGGAGGTAATTTCTTGACGAAATCATGAGGAGGTTTGCCACACAATCCCTCAGAGTAAGGATACTCTTCGGTGAGAAATCGTTCAATGTCTGAATCAGAGTCCTCACTGACCACGATAGAATCTATTTTGGCAGGGGGCTTAGATTTATTCCTCTCCATGTGAGAGATCAACCTTGCATTNAGTCATAGCTATAGATGAATTCGTAGGTGACTCAGGCTTAGGTTTGGGTAACAAAACACTAAAAGGCATAGGGATAGGTTTTCTCTCGGTCACCATGGGCTTATCCACCTGTGGAGGGTTAGACTCTTCAAAGCCATTACGGATGAGAAACTCATGTGAAGAATCATGACGTAACCCCAATTCATGAACCAAAATCATTTTAATCAACCCCACATGGAAGAGGCTACTGTCAGCCTAGCTACGCTTGTATCGTTTAGCCATTTTGAACAAACTTCGGTGCAGATAGTGAGGTAAACTTAGTTTGAATCCCATAAAAACCATTAATAAACGCAAATGAAACAGAAAGACAAACCCGTACCTGCCTTCACAAGTAACAAATTGTTTGATAATCATTAAGAGATCATACCAGCAGGGTTTCAACATCTTTGCAGGCAAACCTCTGTCGCATGAGCTGACTGTCCGAGACTGAAATAATAATGTCCATGGGACATCAACAACCTTGCAACTTTTCGACCATTTTTGTCCCTTGACAGGCAGGCTAGTTGCCAAGCTGAGAAATTGTTCAGTGATTTCAAGCTGGACATATCCAACTTTGGCTCGGAAGCCATCGAATGAAAAAGAAAATTGCCGAGCCATAGTGAAGTTATAGCCATCAAACTTCCTAATGAAAGCAAGCCAGTCGTGATCTTCCAGATCGCTATATGCACCATCAAATGTCAACAATGCTTGGCACCCATTGGGCTCGGCCCTTACGATAGGAGCCATGGCTTATGTACATGGTAGGGTTCCAAGTAAATGAAACAATGCACAGAGTGAAAATGAGAGGGTTTAACAGCTTGAATGCTTGAAGAGACCGGAATTAACTGCATGCGTGCGAGGGTGGTGGGATTACCACCGCCACGAATTGTATTAATTGCTGAGTACAGTGTTGTTAAAACCATAATCATTTATACCATGCGTATCGGCCAACAAATAGGTGTGTAAACACATTAACGTGCCATTTACCCGAAACAGAACCAACACCATACATTACATTCAAGTGCCAAGTGTACAGTTCAATTCAACACCATATCCAATGATCATCGTGTCAATCAATCGTTTAAAACCCCTGTTAATTCAATCATGCCAATGCATAGTTTGAAACCGTGGTCGCCCAATGTAATATCAAACTCACAAAACAATGTAACGAGCAAGGGTTCAAACCATAAAATCGAAAATCCAAAGGTTGATCAATGCGCCTTTGCAAAACTCAAACCATTGCCACTTTATATGAAATCAAACTTATGATATTGCCAATGTGTTTTTAGCATAATCAAAGTGTAAAAATATTGCAACCAATGACCATATAAAAACTATAAGTTAATAGTTCAAAGCAATAAGAATTGTATCATATATGAAACCAAAATCAATTATGACCCTCATGACATCAAGCATAACTCATAACTTAACATTTTCAATACTTTGTCGAAGAAATCAAGTTGCGCAATTAAAGCGAATGGATATAGTTTGAAAGAACCTTTTGCAGTGATGTGATAAACCAATGGTCAAGTGTCTTTCGACAAATCAATAAAAGATGACGATAGTCCAGACAATGAAAGAGGTGTTTTCACACTTTCATTTGTGAAAACTAAATAGAAATCAAATTGTGATTGTCGCAAAAATGAAACAAATGTCTAGTAGGACAATGCGACGATGATTTGTCGTAATGAGACAAGGGGTGTAGGCATCTTTTTTAAGAGCAATCAAAAAAAAATGAGTTGGCTGCCAACAGTGAGTCAAGGGGGAAATATTAGTAGTGGAAAGTCCTCAGGGTGACACAACTATATGAGTTACTTTGGGTATAACACATTTTTCGTACATTCACCTATCAAATAATCCCTCTCCCATGACCGTTACTCCCAACCACCAATCACGAAGTGGTAGCTCTAGTTTCTTTTCCTAAGATACCTTCCTAGGTGACTGTAGTGGTGGTAATTTCAGTACTTGAGATAGGCGTACAACACACGATTTTGGATCCTTAGGAGGGTACTTGGTTTCATCCACTACTTGCAAATTTGGAATTCCATTACATAGTAGTTGTGGATAAATGTTTCTTGTTTCTTCGTTGATAGACTCATCTCCGTCTCTGCAAGATCCTTACTTCCTTTCTCTCTGTTACAAGAGAATTGTTTTCTTTATCTTATCTTATAGGGACAATGGTAGTGTTTTCTCTTTGATTTAGTAGACCCTAGGTTGAGTTTGTGTCTATGGAAATTGTTCCAAAGCCTGTCAATAAAGGAACCCCTTTGCACAGGGATCCATGTCCTTTTCCTTGTTTTGGAAATATTGTTCGTCCTTACATTTCTACATTGAGTCTTACCAGATTCACTATAGGGTTTCCCATATGGCTGTTTTCCACTCCAGTCATGAAAAATTCCGCTGGTGCCTTGAATGCAATCCCTCCACCTCAAAATCCTATTGACCATTTGCCTTGTTTACCTATTGGGTATTCTTCCCTTTATTCATCCATGCCTGGTGAAAGTCATGATGCTAGTAACTGGGAGGCTAATAAGGAGAGGAAAATGAAGAACAAGTAGAAACAAAATAAGCAAAGGGGAGATCAACTAGCCACTGTTAATTAGGTTGGGAGTGTTGACAATGTTAAGAATCCTAAGAAAATAGGTCAGAAACCCAAGTTTCATTGTCGGATTTTTAAGGGTAATGAATTTCTTAACCATTTCCATAGTATTCTGATGGTTTTATAAGTGTGGTCTCATGGTTCCCCACAACCCATGTCTCCAACCTCTGCAGGTTATGCTAGTGATGGTCCATCAACTAGTGATAATAAGACTGGGGGTAAAAAAGGTAATTTCAAGTTTCCTTGTAAGTTATGCAACTTAAATCATTGTACTTACCATTTCTCTCATATAGAGGAGGCTTCACAATTGTTGGAAGACAATGTCATTTCCTAGAAACAACCTTTAGCTTCTTCCCAAGAGTCCTCCCCTACCCAAACTATGGTTGATGAAGTGGTCAATATGATTCAATCTTCAGCTGACCCTACTCTTCCCTCAGAGAGTGAATTGAATACCATTGATGTTTTCTTTGTATGTGAAGATTTTTCTAGAAAAGGGGACATCCTGTCCATTTCAATGAAACCCCCTCTAAGTACTGAGATCATTTCCTTTGATTGGAATAGCATAGAAAAACCTCATCTTCATTCGAGTATCCCTTTCCAGATAGTTGTGAAATATGTTGATAAGTACATATATCTCACTATTGTATATGAAGGGGCCTCTGTTAGTATTTTATCCTCAATTGCTTGGAAATATTTACGTTCTCTTGAGCTCGTGCCAACCACTAATCATCTATCAGATTTCAATAGAATACCTGGTGAACCTTTATGGACCCTTCCTTAGATTCCCATCACCTTAGGAGGGAAAATTGTCTATATTGATGTCATGGTAGTTCAAGGCCCCTTGAATTTTAATTTTCTCCTTGGCCAGGACTATGTCTATGCTATGAAAGCTATAGTTTCCACACTCTTTTGTGTGATGCATTTTCCCCATGATGGGAGCATAGTGACCATCGATCAACTTTTTTTGTTAGTCCTAATCATTGTATGATTGTTTACCATCCAAGTTTCGTTTAAGTTCCTTACATTCAAGTGGTTTGTCCCTCACCACGGGTCAATTATGTATCATTATATCCCATGCTTTCAATTGCTAATGAGAAGGAGCCTCTCACTGTATGCTCATATTCTATAGATTTAGTTCTGACAGTTGACATGGTAACTCCCTCACTAGGGACATTGGATCTTGTTATCCACCTGTTGATCAGAGTGAGTCTCTTGACATGTATTCCTTCTAGAGAATTATTCTTTCATTTGATGAAGACCTCTTGGAAGCCATGTTCAAGGTTAACGAGCATAGTTAGTTTTCTATGTCAAGATCATTAAAAAATGAAAAATATGAGAATAGTTCATTTTTTGTGTCAAGTTCGTTAAAAAATGAAACATATATCCATGAGCATAGTTCGATTTCTGTGTCAAGCTCATTAAAAAATGAAATAGAATCCCCTCTACTTTATCTTTCACTAGATCTAGTACATAAACCTTCATTTCCTCTTCCTGTGTCAAATTATCCTCTTTCTTCCTCCCTCTATGGTGAACTTATCCCTATTAGTATCTAAGAGTCTTTTTGAGTGCAAGAGAACAATTGATAGATGAAACACAGCTTGGGGGGCATGTATCCAGCCTCTATACAACATGATGGAATTAAGACACTAGATTATGTCTATCATGCTGGGGGGAAAAGTACCAACCTATGGGCATCATGTTGGGAAGAAACCCCTCTAATGGGTATCACTCTAGAATAATTCATCTTTTGTTTCAAGATCGTTACAAAATGAAACCAACCCCGAGCATATTTTGTTTTCTAGTTTCAAGCTTGCGTAAAAATGAAACCAACCTCGAGAAAAATTTCTTATGATAGTTTCAAGCTCGAGTAAAACTGAAACCAACCACGAAAAAGTTTCATTTTTGGTTTCAAGCTCATGTAAAAATGAAACCAACTACGAGCACCGTTTTATCCTCTATTTCAAGATTGTGTAAAAATGAAACCAACCTCAAGCATAGTTCATCTTTTGTTTCAAGCTTGTTAAAAAATGAAATCAACCTCAAGCATAGTTTATTTTCTAGTTTCAAGCTCGTGTAAAAATGAAACCAACCCTAAGAAAAGTTTCTTTTGATGGTTTCGAGCTCACGTAAAAATGAAACCAACGTTGAGAAAGGTTTCATTTTCGGTTTCAAGCTCATGTAAAAATGAAACCAACGCTGATCATAGTTTTGTCCTCTATTTCAAGCTCGTGTAAAAATGAAATCAACCTCGAGAAAAACTGTATCCTCTGTTTCAAGCTCTTTTAAAAATGAAACCAACCTTTAGCATAGTTTCATTCGCTATTTCAAGATCATGTAAAAATGAAGCAGACACTTTGATCACAGTTTCATTATCTATTTCAAGATCATTAAAAAATGAGCTCTTTGGAGTCTTCTTTAAGCTCTTTTCAGACTCTATAAACATGAAAATATTTCCAAGAAAGCTTGTTTCCTTTCACACTTGTTAAAATGATTTGAAAGGATGTCTATTCACTGCAAGTTTAACCCTTTTTTGGACTAGATGGACTAATTACGAAAAATGAATGCTCTAGTCAACCTCGACTAGAATAGTTCTCCCTTGTATTTTTTTATACTTTTTTGGTCTCGGGAGACTAAATTTACGGAAAATAACAACCTCAAAGTCTTCTTTAAGTTACTTTCAGACTCTCTAAACATGAAAATACCATGATTTTATCTTCCCTGGGCTCATAAAATTATACAATGAAGGACCCATATGGGACCAAACCCCTTCTTCTTCAGGTTCATTAAACATGTGATGGGGGACTCAATGAAGTTGAGATATACCAAGCATTTGATACCATCCTCAATATTGTTAAAAACCAAATAGGTACTCATCATTCATGGTGGGGGAAAAATTTGAGGGAAGTGGGTCAAGTTTTGGAAAGCATTTTGGAAGTTGTTTGTTGTCTCACTTGAACATGGCACTTATTTGCATATTGTCTTATAGTTGGGTAATTTGCTTGTCTCTGAGTCATACCAATCCCATGAGTCATCATACTCCTTTGTATCAACCAAAGAGTACCCTTGTCATCGTTGCACTATGTTTTGGTCTAACTCTCAATCGAGTCAATGCTTCCGAGTCCCTTGTCATGCCTCAGAATGTTCAAGGGAAGTTTTAACCCAAGTCAATCACTCTACAGTATTACCACCCGTCATCCTTGTGTCAGTATGTTCTCATTTAATCCATTATCTTACATCACTTTCCTTATTCAGTTTCATGTCGATGATGGGATACATCATGGCCATCCTTCAATGACTATGTTCATGTTGAATTCAACACATTATCCAGGAATTAGACTTAGAAACTAGTTAGTACCCTAGAACCTGAAGGCTTCAATTGCATGTCTCCTCACTTTCAAAAATATATTTACATCGTTGGATCTTGATTGAATGATTCCACGAATGTTCGGATTCATCTCATTTGTTCACATTCGTTAGAATGTACTAGGGTACCTTGGGAGTCATTGTCATCATTGGTGATTTACCTCACACTTGTTAATGGTATTAATCAATGAACGATAATCAAGTGGTTTCTACCATGTTCAACATCATGACATATATTCACATGGCTAGATTCATAGAATTGCGGGATCGAGAAAAATACCTTGAGAACACCTCAGAAACCCAAGATGTGATGGAGACTATTTGAGTACTTAGAAGATTACAGTATCGTCATCATGCTAGATATATCATTGATGTATATGTTGTCACATAGATCCACTTTATATTGGTTCGTGGCTATGTTTTGTCATATCGTAGCTCCACTGTCTAGTATTTCGTGGCTATGACCTGATCGCGTCATGGAAGGTATGGATCCACATTGTATTTTGGTGGCCATATCCTTAGTCAGTGCTTTCATGGATCCACAATGTATTGGTCAAAAAAAATTCTTTGAGTCAAGTGTATTTCGAACATGGTTATGCCTACCTCAAGGATGATACATATATTCTGTTTGATAGTTGTTTGTAGCTTCTGCTTGATTCTCCTATTCAAGTGCCCTTTGCACACATATTTTTTAAATTGTTTTGATCATCAAATTTTCTTATGACCTCACACTTTAGGGGGAATCTGTTACACACCTATTAGTCACACTTAAGTGAGGGAGTGTTTTTCATGATCCCTAGACATGTTGGGGGGAGAATTTATCATATGAAGGTCAAAATACTATGTGCACATGTATTATTATTTTTTATTCAGAAATGAAAATTAATTTAGTGTGAGAATCCACCTCTCATCTAGTTTCCTAATCTCAAGGATAAGTTGGGAGTCTCATGGATGGTTGAGATATTTCTCAAATAAATATCCTAATTTGATGTAACTTGAGAGATATTTCCTCACTAAAATACTTGAGAGATATTTTCTCCCTAAAAATATTGGAGATCCCAATTTAGTGGATCTAGTGAGTGATGCTCTCCTTGGATTGTTGATTTAGTTATCAAATGCAAAATTATTTAAATTACTTATGAGAGAGATTTGGGAGGGATAATTTTACAGTATCATACTTATGATCTTGAGACATTCAAAAGAGGAGGAGAATTTAGATAATCATACCTATGATTGTGTGAGATCTAAGGGGATGGATAGAAGAGCTTGGAGGAGTTGCTACAACGCCAAACTTGAGATTGTAAGTGCTTCCATTTTTTTTGGCTTTCCATTAATACATAACTTTTCCTATCCCTCACATGTTTAGGAATTCAAGTGTATGCATGCCTATTGTTGTAAATTCATCATAGATATATCTATTTTTGCTTACCAATATATTGTGGATGAAGGAGGTTTCTCTTTTTTCTTTGGAAGTCTTTTCTTGTGCCTATGAGGTTGGACATCAAGGTCAAAGGTTGACGCAGAAAGGAAAAACTAAATAAAAAGGAAATTCATCCATCTCTTCCTTCTCGTTCTAATTGTCAAAATAAGTCTAAGAGGAAATTTGTTCACAATTTGTTTTCTTTTGTCATGGATATAGAGGGGTCTTGATCCAAGGGGGGTTTCACCTATCTGTAGGGTGAACTTTACCATAACACCAAGCCCGTTTAAATGCTAAGTGCATGAATTAAGTTTATTAAAAGATCCTTTCCATATGTACAAATTCATTTTGAAATGTGACAAACCCAAATAACTTCCCTTTACCTTGTAAATCAGAACTCATTAATGTGCAATATGAGATCATTGAAGAATGTGCAAGGTGGATAATATTTATAAATATTTCACTATGTATATATATAGAGAGATTAATCCTTATAATATTATTTGTCCAGAACTTCATAAGTGTGGAAGGGAAAATTGTGCATAAGTGTGGAAGTATGGTGAGTGCGGAGAGCATAATAGGCAAGTGTTAAGGGAAAAATCCCTATAGAAATGGCCCATGGGTCAAAGATACAATAGATCATTGATTGTTTAAACACCAAATAATTTCCAAAGAAAGAAAACATAAATCTATAACTATGTTGATCAAATAAATAACTACTAGTAAAGAAGGAAGAAAGACTTACTTGGAGTCCAATGATTGATGTAGATCCAAAGATTGAAGCTTTCACGCTCCTCCCAAAATGTTCATATATTGACTTGCAAGACTTTCAAGTGCAAGAATACAAAGAAAAATAGTTATCTTATAACTAACTTCTATGAATTTGATAAAAGAACAAATATTTGCATAAAATAGTATTTTAAATAAATAAATATTTAAATACAATGAACATACACAAAGAATACCATAATCTCGATGGAAAGATTATCTTTATTTGTTAACAACATATTTGAGGGGTAGTTGTCACTCGCACCTACTGCGACACTTCTCCTCGAATGGACTCTAGGTACCTCTATCAAGGCTATTGAATATATATGATTGGCCTCTTACTCCAATGGAAAAAAAAAGAAAAAGAATATCCAAGGAGATTTCTTCGTCAAATAAGGAGATGCATGGAAATGGATGGAAACGAGGGTGTCTGGGTCTGAGGAAAAAAATAGAAGAAAGAATACAAGGGCTTGCAGACAAGACATGATTCAACCAAAATGAATTTTCTTTAAGAATAATTACCTTATCCTAATGGCTCATTCTCTATTTATGTCATCCCCAAGAAATCGAAGATGGTTGTGAATGGGAAAAAGGAGTTAGAAAACTAACCATCCCTGTAAATCAACACATAGTTATGAAAAATTATATATTTTTGAGCATTTAATGACATCTATGTGACTTTATTTAGAGAAAATCACGTATACATATAATGCATAATTTATAGGATGTGTACAATTAAAAAAAAACTTGGTTTTTAGAGAATCCAAAGGAGGTATAGGGAAATGATGTCTACAAGTAGGACGCAAAAAATGCCAACAAATTCATCATTGCATAAGTGGTGTAAATTGATGCTATAACAGATGCCCCATAATGTGTGAGGTTAGAAGAACAACTGATTGTTGAAATACTTTATAAATCCTTGAGGTTAATAAGTAGTAAGCCAGGGTGAAGGTCGCTAGAATCAAATCTAAGAGAAGGAACCCACAATATAAAACAAGTAAGAATATTCTATTCCCAAGGTGAGAATAACCATTCTCATGTGTGATGAAAAGAATGGTTGCCAAATCAAGTACATTACAGATACATGAAGAATGTATATATAAAATCAATGGTCATGCCCATGAAGGAGATACACGGTGGATCCATGTCAAAAGAGATCACAACCACAAAAGAGATACATAATGCATCTGTTGTGGGGAAATTATACCCTACGGACTAGCAAGCTAGGGCTTAAACTTGCATGCAGATCATGACCCTTCAGAAATTACTTTTAACGTTCTACCCCAAACCTAAAACCCTTTTTCACATGCAAACATGGAAGAACCGACTAACCTTTTTAATCGACGGTTGGTGTAGATCCTCTGTTGCGCTTTATCCCCTTTGCTTCTGCTGCTCCTTCCAAAAAGCGATCCTGCAATCAAGACAAAACTACGCATGCATGCTATTGTTCTACTAGAGGGTTAGAGATTAAGCATAAATCAAATAAAACATATAAGACTCGTGCATTGGGACGGGAAAAGTACTCTTTATTAATCTCAAGATGAATCAACTTACAATGATAATAGAGATCAGCCACCGTTCCTTGATCCTGATCCTGGGATCCTCCTCTTCTTTGTCCTCCAACTGCTTTGCTTGAATTCTCCTAAAGCTTGAGGAAAGGCTAAAGGGTTGGGACAAAACGGATTCGGCAATTGGGCAGAGTTTCTTTGCTATGATTTTCCTCCTTTGAATAGTACCCCTATCCCTCCTTTTATAGGCTAGAAGGAGCTAGGCTTTTGGATGAACTCTCGGCCATGCATGGCTGGGAGTTCCAGTTAACTGACCCAAAGCTTTTCGTTCCATCGACAACTTTCCTGATTTTGTGCTTTGTTAGGTAAACACGGGTTGTAGTGGGCCAACCAACATTCCAACGCGTGCAGAAGAAGGCCTGCTAGCGTTCCAATGCGCCTAGTGATAGGTTAGGGCACGGGTTACTTAATTTAGGAGGTTTTTGAAGAGTCTGTTCAACATGGCTTTGGCAATGAAGGGAAATGAGTTGGCCTGATGCCAGGTAAGCATGGATGGTGCAATTTAGGGTTATAACAGATGCCCCCTAATGTGTGAGGTCAGAAGAGCATCTGATGGCCAAAATACATTACCAATTCTTTACCAATCTGTACTGATATGTTGAATGAGTGAGCCCAGGAATCAGGAATCAGGAGGTGCCATCTGCAAAAAATATCAAATGTCTCACCGAGGCGGGCATACCCATGCTCGGGATAAATTAGAACCATGGCTAACAAACAAATACATTGTAGATCCATGTCAAATAACTATAAAGAGTAGCCATGAACAATACACAACGGAGCTACATCTCAAAATCAAAAAGATATACATAGAAAGTATCCATCTCTCAGAAGCTGATTTGGCCTGATGGCTGTACTTCAGATCTCAAGCAACAACTTCAAAATATTCTAAAACTCGGGTAGGAGTGTAATATGAGTGTACAACTGCACTACCCAGAGGTCTTCGATGACTCGTCGGTTGTGGACTTGATAATCTTGATGATCGGACTGAAGGCTTCAGTGATTTCGAAC
>JASDQU010335876.1:0-10555 GCA_032191745.1 Picea mariana | reverse complement strand
CAGTGGTATATCTCACAATGACAGGTTGACAGTGGTTCCATCATTCTACTTCTACTTCAGGGTGGTAGGACGGGGCAAGGATAGGTGGTTGTAGCCACCTTCCAGTTGTAGCCAGAGAACATAGGGGGTTGTAGCCTCCTTCTGGTTATAGCCAGAGAATTGGGGAGTTGGAGCTTCCCTCATGTTGTAGCCTGAGAAACTAGGGAGTTGGAGCCTCCTTCCAGTTGCAGTTGGAAAACAAAGGAATTCGGTGCTTCCAATGAATGTAATTCTTCAAGACATATAAGAAAAAGCATTATGTGGTTTTCTCGTGATTTGGGTTTCCACGTAAAACATTGGTGTACTGTGTATGTGTATGTTTGTTCATTTGTTCATTGCTTATTTACTCTGTAGTTATTGGATGATAATGCTTCATTGATATAACACTTGGATTATATGGTTAAAAAGGATTAAATTTATCTATTACGGATTCACCCCCCCTCTCAGTAATCCAACAATGGCTTCTTTGACTTGGTCAACCCTAGATTTGACCAAAAACTCAAACTTGACGTCTTGGCTTGCTGAGAGTACCAGGATATGTGCTAGGCTAGGGTGCACTGGATTATCTGGAAATTAGGTCAATCCCTTCACTTAAGGTGCCTCAATGAGAGGATTATGGTTTATGCAACTGCACCTCCTAGTAACCCTAGCGACAGTGCTTTGGTGATTGCTCCTACTAGAAACCCTAGCGGTAGTTCTTCAATGAGATTAATATCCTTATGGCTATGCTTAGACTGAATGAAGGAGGTGTGGGCCCATAACCTATTAGAATATAACGGATCTGCTCATTTTACCATCGACAATATCACTATTTTCACCCAACCATAGGTCGAAGCCACCCTCCGAGCACCTTAACCTTGACATAGAATCACTCTGGAAGCAAACCCTAGGCTAGATAGCCAAACAAAGGGTAGCACACCTTTCCCCAAGGATAGCTAACCAAGCAAGAGTTGATCAGATAGTCCAAACCATAACCAAGAGATAATCCAAGCCAAAACCAAACTCTGCTAGTTGCAGCAACTGCAACGGAATCTCTCCTCCAAACTTGCGCACAAACTGGGCAACTGCAGTGCGCACAAGTGCTGCTCTGCAATTTTGAGAATGCCTGCTAGAATGAAGACTGGCCTTCTGTATTTATACTAATTCTGGCTAACTGCTTGGGGCAACTTCTCATTCTAGGTACCTATTTACTCAGTATATATTATTTCTTCTTGCCGACTTCTTCTCTTGGAGGCTAACAACCTAATACAAATTATCCTCTTCAGTCGACTTGTCTTCTAGGGTTATTATACAACTCATTAGGGTTTCTTCTTGCTTCCCGTAATATTCTATTCTCGTTAGGTTTACACGTGGAGGTAAATACTTCCCACAGCGACCATAATATCAACAATCTCAATATCAGGCACATCGTTAAGAAAACCAAGCACAACATAAAAACAAAAAGGAGCATACCTTGCAACTACTATGGAAGTAGTAAAGTTTTTCATTAAAACTTTGTTGATTCTCTTAAAATAAATAAATCCTTACACAAAATTGATTTATGTAAAGTTTTTCTTTAAAACTTTGTTGATTCTCTTAAAATATATGAATCGTTACACAAAATTTATTTCTATGTAGGATGCTCTTTAATACAAATAAGCAGTAATATATTCCAGAATTATAACAAAGTAGATAAAAAAACATTCCACAAAAAACCCTAAACTAGTTAAAATAACAATAAGAAAGTGGCCAACAAATCATAATTATTATTCAATGCATATTCAGATACAACAATAAAGAGATAAAATGAGAGAAAGTCGACAAATGTTCTAATTTATTAGTCCCTGTCGTAGGCATAGAGGGACTATAGCGATCGATAAATCGTTGACTTCATATTAGTCTGTCCTTTGACCACAAATATTTCCATATTATCTGTTGTTGGAACCAGGGAACTGAAAACATCGATTTTTGTATAAAAAAAAGTACCATATTTGTCATGATATGATTGGACAAGGGATTGGAGGTCTTATTGTTGGCTTCGTTATTCCCAATGTTATATATGTTGGCATATCCAAAGTATTTGATCGTCTATGGTCTTTTTTGAATCATATATTTTGTTATGCATCCGTTGATGGTGGATTAATGATAGCATTAATTCGAATGTTTGGTTTAGCATTTTATGCTAGGTAAATTTATGGCAATGTTAGATATGGTGGAATATCCAAAATTTGGCTTTCCAAAAAATTCTGTGGTGTTCGAACTATTGTTATAAAAAATATAATTTTTCTTTTTGGGATACGTCAGAGTCCTACCACTTTGAATTTTTTTCTTAAATGTTTATAGTGCATTTCTGATAGAATTAAATGTTTACCTAACAGGCTTGGTTGTGTTGAATGGTTACTTAACAAGATTTTTACAAGACATTTACTTCTGTTTTTAAAAATTTTATGCTCCAGCGGCGTTGTTGGTTCGGTGGTCCATGCTTGCTTTTTGCATGCCACTGATTTCTTATTTGCATGTTGTCGTTCTTCTTGCTTGCCTATTTGTGTTGTTGCAGTTTGGACGTTTGGGTTTCTGCAATTGCAATTGGAACAACATCATTCCTGGGGGGGTGGTTGTTGCTTGCTTCTTTCTTCGTTGTATGTTGTTTATTGTTGCTTGATTCGACTTTGCAGGGTACCGGTCCTACGCCTGCAGTTGGGCCTTTTCGTGCTTCTTAGCTAGGTTCTTGTTTGGTGCTTGTTCTTGTTTGGCCAGGGTTTGCAAATGTTGGGATGTTGCATCTATGGTTGGATCTTTGGTCGCATTTTGTTTTGCACTGTAGTTTGCATAGAATACTATTAAGATAAAATAACAGACTAAAGAATTGCAGGCGGTGTAAATTGCATCTTTTACGCATTGAAGAAAAGTTTGTTGGACTCAAAATATATTTCATGGTTGCCGATGCTTTTTACATGGATTATGTCTTACTATGGTTTTATAGTTATGACAATGGCTTTTGTTGTGTGGGAGATATAGTTGTTCTCTCCCTTTTACTTTCCTATTGTAAACTGCGTTTGACTCTAGTTTTTCGCGTTTATGTGGTCATTCCGAGCGACCATCGTTCAATTGCATAGTTGGCCACTTTTATGGACGCGGCTTCACGAATGGGTTCTATCGGACTATGACAGGTCTTGTTCAGTGTATACATTAGCTTTCCTGAATTAGTTTTCTTTAAAAGAATCCTGGGTAGAAGAGAATGCAATTTATGAAATTATAGGTTTCCTGGACCGCAGAGCCGTCATCCCATACTTAGCAAGTTTTTGCATCGTGAGTTGACGAGGTAGGCGGATGAAAATTGACAATCGGATACTTCTGCGATATACAAATTGGCAATCAATCAGCATCGAGAGTTTTGCGATCATTCTGACTGACTGTAGTTGGGTTCCATACTTAGCCAGTATTATGGACAAGCCTTCACGGATAGGTTGTATCGAACTATGGTGTATACATTAGCATTTCCGAATTAGTTTTATTTAACAGTAGGGCTCCTGGACATAAAACATTGAAATTTATCAAATTATAGGTTTCCTGGACAGCAAAGATTAAACATAGGAAATATGTAATTTTATAGAGTAGATATATGTAGCCTGCACAGAGACGCCATCCCATACTTAATCAGTTTTTGCATCGCATGTTGTCAGGGTAGGTGGCTGAAAATTGACAATAGAAGACTTCGGCGATATAGAAATTAACAATTGGACTTGCGGACTATTTGAATTTGAAGGTCGTCATGTCCAAAAAAATTAACATTGTCGAAATAGTTTACTTTACGTGCGTTTTAAATACCCTGGTGGACAAAAAAAACAAAAAAAAATTAGTGAGCATTTTCTGGATTGCGGGTTCTTGGGATGGCGGGCTCTAGGTTCGGTCCCTATTGTTCTATGTCCTACAAATAACACTGACAATTCCGCGATATACAAAATGAAAATCAAGCTTGCGCACTATTTGAATTTCAAGGGCTCCTACAAAACAACTATCATTCTCGAATTACTTTTCTTTGCGTACGTTTTACATACGCTCATGAACAAAAACAAAACAATAGTAGTAACATTTGTTACATAGGGCTCCATCCCCGCTACCTTCTGCGATTCCCAATACACATTAAATATGCTTTGAAAAGTTAGAACCGAGCAGACAGGTTCGAAAAGATGGGCTTTAATAACTAGAAAGCTCAAGAACATCTCTAATTAAAATGAATAGACAGGCAAATATTATGGGATCTGGTAATTTGTTTTTGCCTACATTTTAAATTTGCGAAATTATTATTTTTTTTTCCTTGTGAAGTTTTAGTTTTGTTCAAAGCTTCAGCATAGTGCACAAACGTGTTGGTGAAAGAGACCTTGATGTCATGTCCCTCTTTAATATTGTGCATTTTGAAATGATGGGCTTTAATAACTGGAGGACATCTCCCATCAAAATGAATAGACAGGCAAATATTATGGGATCTAGTAATTTCTTTTTGCATGCATTTTGAATTTATGAAATACTTTTTATTTTATTTTTTGCTTGTGCAGTTTTAGTTTTCTTAAAAGCTTCGTCAAAGTTCACGAACGTGTCACCCACAGAGGCCTTGATGTCATGTCCCTCTTTAATATTGTGCATATCTTAGATGTCATATTTCAGAATCTGCTCGGATATGGGAATTTTAATACGTGTTGGTAGTCACTATTGAGTGTACATATTCAAAAAGATTGGCATTAATAAGTGAAAATATCGAGAACATATGTCATCAAAACGAATCAACACAAAATCTACGGCAGACCATCTAGCCTTGCTTTTAAATACTTATTGTCATTTCTCTCTATGATCAAAGAATTGCGCTTTAGGGTGCCTTCATTCTAATGTTCCTGGTCATGCACATGTAAGACAACTTAGAGATGCGATTGACGAGCAAATGAAAGAATAGAGCATGGTTTTATGTGACGTGAGCTTTGAGTAAAAAAAAAACTTTGTTATACAAAGAGAAACTCAGAGAGGATGAAAAAAACAGAACAAGTATGTTCTGGTTGGTGTTCTCCTTGTGTTTGATGCTTTGGTTCGTTGAAAATGTTGGCTGGAGATTTTTTGGTTGAGCTTCTTTATTTTATTGCTGGGAATTGTAATGGATTTTGAGGTCAGGTGCAAAATAGTTCTTTGTTTAAGTATATAGATTCTTCCAACAACACATATTTGGAAAGTGTATCGAGTTGTACAGATTGCACAAGTATTTGTCTACCTCAGAGGCAGGTAGAAGAAACTGTATGGGTGGATAAAATGACATATAAACACTGCAAAAGTTTCTATTTCATAGTATGATGACCTGCATGTGGGTCTGGTAGCCAACTTGATAGAAATCTATGTTCTTTGTGAAAGTTTCTTCGGTTTCCTCTGGATGTAGTTGTAGACTCTACATATTTGGCGTCACCTCTGAACATTCCAGACCTTTCTGTGGGCCGCCATATCTCCATGGCTATGAAGAAAGATATATTTGGATGCCATCTGTAGCATTTGTTACACTTTCCAGACCTGTTCTAGTGCATTCTGTAGCATTTGATGCACTTGCCACACCTCTACTGCCCGAAGAAGTTATGTACCTCAACAGAGTTTCTTTTTGCATCTGGGTTGGGTGTTCCTTCCAATTTACTGCAATAAAGAAAAGAAGTTCCACATACAAATCCTCAGGCAGGCTTCTCAACCAAACAAATGATCGAATAAAGGGAGAATACCAGTCACTACGTACTTGAATTATTTTTCGTTGCTTTAGTTGTTGTGACATAGAATGACTCCTTCCACTTTGAAATCAACCTGAATGGAATTTGTAAGTTGTCTCAGATGTCAAGGGTCAAGAACATTGCAAGCAAAGCACCTTAAACCCCAACTTTTCGACAGCAGAGTGAAATTAATACTTGACAAAGAATGGAATGTTGAATAAACGGGCATTGCAAGCAGGCCATATCTGGAAGAGAGAAGATATTCAAAAAAGTGGGATAGATGTACTTGGCAGCACCGATTAAGTACAAAACTGTGAAAAAGCTTCATCAATGTACATATTTTAAATTGGTCGACGGCAAGCAAAATCACAATCGTTGTCGAAAATAGCCTCGGTTGTAATTTGTAACCCACCTTATTTGAATATAGAATAATTTTGGTTTATTTTTAAATAGTATTTTTCAATTTCTGGTATTTGTTTTAATTGTATTTTCTACCTTCTTCCCCTGTGTGGTTAAACATGAAACACAAGGTTTTGTTACTGCTACCCAGTACTTCAATCTAAATAAAACCTGGCCTATTCTTTGTTTACATTTTACATATAAGAATAATTTTTCATAGGCCATACTTATGTGGCGACGGCCCTATATTTAAAGAAAGAAATTGGAGGACTCGTGTTGCTCCCATTCTTTGGGTTCCGTGAATAGAGTTAATAATGAGTAACAACAAGGCGGATGAACTGTTGACGCAATGTTCCTGTGAAGTTTGTTCGATATATTGCAGCTTCTTCTATTTGATAATATCCGTGCATATACACTAATATTAGTAGTATTGGAATAAATACAAAAAAAAATCCTCTTCGGCAGAGCTTAGGCAACTATGTTTGGGTTTGTGGTATTAAACAACCATGTCCATTGTTCCATCATATACATCTTCCAGCCTAAGAACTTCTGTAATCTGCAATTTATGCTTTAATTACTTAAAAGTCACACCAAATTTTGATTGCGTTTAATTTAATTTAGATATTGATGTTTATGGAGAGTCGGCATTTGCTAATCTCATTGAAATGAATACAAGATGAATAGATGATAAGGAGTTTATGTCGTTGAGAACACAATGCAAATTCATGTTTCTTGTTGTGCTATGTACATGTTGCAGTCAAAATTTTTGAGGTTCCAGTGAAATTTGCAAGCCAAGAAGCATCTTGCAGATTGGGAGATCATTTTCATTTGAAACAACCAATCCATTAATATATATTACTATGAATACTATTCAGATAAATATGAAAACTTTGTTTATTGATAGATGCTAGTATGAAAAATATTGAAATAGATATCATAAATTTGTCTTGGCCAATACTTAACCAGTTATCTGGGCACCAGGCCCCGGGTTCGCGGTACGCAGCACCTATGTCCCATGTTTCATCATATACATGTTGTAGCGAAACAACGTAAATGATTTGTTCCTTTCCATACTTGGCCAATTTTATGCCCGCCGCTGCGAGGCCGACGCTTGCGAACCCAGCTTCTTATCGTTCTGCAATATACATCTTGCACTAAAAAGATCCATGATCTACGATTTCACCGTGGGTTCCTTGTACACATTGACTTCCTTCAAAGTATCTATTGCTTCTTTCCATCCCTAGAAACTTTGCATCCTTCCTAATATACATCAACAATGCTCTTACTAGTGACAAGTGGACAAAGTGGTACAAAAGATACCTCTATCATCTGCAATTCATGCTTTAACATCTTCATTTATATCCTCGCATGACAGATCTGACCGAGCGTTGTTCCTTTCCATACTTAGCCAATTTTATGCCCGCCACCGCGGGGCCGGCGCTTGCGAACCCTGATGTTCTTCAGCGAGATACTTAGTTCTTTTTCCCTTCTCTTGTTCTCGTATATTATCTACAATTCCACTGCCAACACCTCCATCCTTTTTCCCTTATTTTCTTCCCATGTATTATGGGACTGTAAAATATGGACATGATATTCTATAAATCACGCACAAATTTTGCATTCCATACCTAGCGACATTTTCGATCATGGGTTCTCAGGCACACAGGCAAGCTCAAAAATGGGGCTCCATTGTTTCGTAGCCTACAAATAGCACCTAAAATTCCACGATATACAAATTGACAAGTGAATCTGTGGACTGGCTGAGTCAACATTGCACTTCTATTGTTTTGTGTCCTCCAAACAGCACTCCTAGTTTCGCGATATGGAAATTGACACATGGAATGTAGAAATGGCGGAGTGTATATTGCCATTGTTTACGGATGCCAATCCCTGTGAAGTATCTAACAGTGTTTAAAAAATTATTTAGAATACTAAATTATCACTTATTAGTGACAACTGGACATAGAGGTACGAAACAGTTGGAATTGCAGTCTCCACAATATAAAAATTGACTACCGAACATCATTTGCTCTTCCGTCTTACGGATTATGCATTCAAATGTTCAACGCAATACAATTAGAAGGTACAAGCCTCACCTCCTCTGCGGATACCTTCATAAACTATTTTGGATCCTCCTTTTGGTGGGTTCATGAAATATGCAGCTCCAGTGTTGGCAGGTTGGCATATCTTTATTTCCATCTATACAATCAGACGACAAATCCGACTGATCATTGTTGCTTTCGATACTTGGCCAATTTTATGTCCACAGTTGCTGCTTTGGGACCAATTTTAGTTCCATCTATATCCTCGCATGGAGAATTGAACCAGTAGTTGTTCCTTTTCATACCTACCGACATTTATGATCACGGGTTCTCAGGTGGGCGGGATCAAAATTGGCCCTCCATTGTTGTGTGTGTTACAAATAACACCCAAAATTCCACGATATACAAATTGAGAAGTGAAGCTGCAAACTGGCTTACTCGACATTTCACTTCTGTTGTTCCGTGTCCTACAAATAGTCCTTCAAGTTCCGTGATATACAAATTCACACATGGAATGCAAGGCTGGCGGGGTGGAGATTGCCATTGTTTACGGATACTAATCCCTATGAAGTATTTAACAGAATCTAAAATATTATTTTCAATACTAAATTACCTCTTAATACTGACAATTGGACACAGGTGCGACTCCGACATCATCTGCTCTTACGACATCATCTGCTCTTCCATGTTACAAATTATGCATTCAAATTATTTACTCCGGTCCTTCACAATATACAAATTGACTACCGGGTTCACATCTTGTATTCAAAATTTTCCTAATCTACAATTCCACCGCCGACTCCTTTCTCCTTTTTCCCTTTTCTTCTTCCCTTGTATTATGGCTCTCATTATCTCCATGTATATAATCACACCTTAGGCAATTTAATGTCCACAGTTGTTGGGTTGGAAATCTACAATTCTATCACGTGCTCCTCGAACTCGCAAGCTTCACTGTACCACGGTTGACAAATGTGCTTCCTAATATGCATTTGTTATTCTCTTACTAATGACTCTTACAAGTGACAATTGCACACAACAATACGAAACAGTTCGCATCCAGCCATTCGCAACATAGAAATTGACTACTGGGTTCCGACATCGTCCCCTCTTCCGTGTTACAGATTCTGCATTCAAATGTTTCGAATAATATAATTTGACCATCCGGACCTCTGAACCTATTTTGGATCCTCTTGTTTACAGATTCACAAAATCTCAAATTCTTAGTCAGTGTTTCAGGTTAGTGCATTTGAAGTCTGCTTCTTCTTCTTCCCTCATATGCATATTGCACTCAAAATTTCCATGATTTACATTTCCACCACAGACACATTGGTCCTTTTTCCCTTTTCTTCTTCCCTTGTATTATTGCTTTGTGGTTATATACATAGTCGTCTTTCTATAAACAAGGGTTCCAGCATTGGCGGGTTGAGATATCTTTATCTCCATCTACATAATCACACGACTCCTTCGACCAACCGTTATTGCTCTCCATACTTAGCCAATTTTATCACCACGGTTGGCGAGTTATGCGTATTGCAATCAAAAAGTTTCGAGACATACAATTTGACCCTAGCGCCCTCACCTTCAACAGTTGTACCTTGAAACCCTATTTTGTAGCTGTTTTTTTTCCCTGCCTGCGACCTCCATGCTTTCTTTCTATACAATTAGAAACCTTTGATGTTAACAGGTCACCATGCAAGAACCGTCAACATTGTCATTAAAGGGAGAAAAACTCGAGGAGATATCTCATTATTACACATTAAACCAAGATGTACAAAAACTTATTTTGTCCCTTCCGATTGTTCATCTCCAACATGCATTGTCGTGTTGGGTTGCTCAAGAAATCTGCAATGCTTAATCGCTCATTGCAATATCCACCATGTTCTCATTTCTATATATGCAATTAGTAGTGTTTAATGTTAACAACGCATCATGCAACAGTTGTCCAGATTGTCATTAATCAACGAAAGTCTCGAGGACATCTCTCGTTCACACACTTTCGACCAATATTTGCGCAGGGTTATATTAGCCCTTCCAAATTTTCATTTCATTCATCGTCTGAAACAAATAAATGTCTTTGTAGACCTATGGCAGCAGGTCACAATTTTGTGGAGATATAGTAAATATGTTCGCAGAAGAGGACCAAAGGTTCCAGTGGTCCAGGGCATACTTTTACTATTCATCTTGTTCTGCCCAGAACGAAGTGATTTGGACCTCTGAAATCTCTCATGCGCGCTGTGTCCCTGAGGTTTTTCACTGTAAGGAGGTGGTCTCTTGGTCCGTCGAAAAATATATTCCAGGCCAAAGAATTATTCCATTGCGCAACCATTCTCATGTGATCCAGGTGGATATTGGTGGCCACCCACC